>SNQJ01S0013847.1:127030-144462 GCA_010110895.2 Picea sitchensis
CCCCCCCCCCCCCTTTCAACAGTTGTGCAACACATATTGAAATTCTATTAATAACATAAATTCATATATTGACCCTTTTATACAAGGTTCATAAAATTAAACATTCACACACATTTGGTCTGCCATAGTCTCTTACCCAGTTATAGTTATATTTACAAACTGGGGGAAACAAGGGTATTACAATTTGGGCCCTATCCCATTGGATTCCTCTCTTCGCTATGACCACAGTGGTACCTATCATTTTTTAGCCTATTTTTTTGTGTGGACCCGACCCCCTTATCGAAACTCTTATTTGTGACCCATTCCAATGGACTCCCCTTTTTGCTTTGATCATTGTGGTACTTATCACTCATCAACCTTTTTTTTGTGGTCCAACCTGTTAGAAAAACAGGACCGTGGAGCAATAAAATAAAACAAATGCGGAAACAAAACACCGAAGATACACAATACAATAGAGACACAGATTTACGTGGTTCACCTAGTGTGGGCTACGTCCACCAGAGAAATTGCCAGGTCCTTCCTTTATTATTATCCAACATATGAAGGGATACAACCTACAACAAACCCAATGTCACTTCCTCTTCTTTCTCTCACAGTCTCCTATCTCAGAATACAATATTCACCATCAACCATAGCCACAATACATTTACCTCATAAAAGAGGGTTGCCTTCTAGGGAAAAAAACCCTAACATAATCTCTACCATTGGATCTGCGACCTTATAATGAACGGTCCAGATTTACAATGAAATTACAATATACATTTACAAGGTAATTTTTCCTTCTGGGGCTTCACCTCCGAACCCCCATTAGGGGCCCGCTTGCCCCCAGACCCCCCAACCGGGAGGATAGCCCCCCTGGACCTTGCAGAGGGGGTACCCCCCTCTGCACTCCCCCGCGTGGAAGAGTGTACATACTTCTGGGGTGTAAATACTTCATGGGGTATAAACACGGCTGAAAACAAGGACCTTTGAATCAGGAAGATAATCAGGCTCCACAACCAACACAACCCACCCTTCCCAACACCCTTATTTGACACCTATCCCATTGCATTCCTCTTTTCATCCTAATCACAGTCATATATATCATTTCTCAGTATTTTTTCCATGGACACAGTTTCACTCCTTGACCCCCTACATTCTCAAATGTCCACCATTCGTAACCAAGAAATCCTTCACCTCCAAGACAAATCCAAACAACACAGGGATAATATCCAAAGAGTGACTTCAAAAATTGCTTCCAGCAATTCCAAATTGGAAACCTTTTAGGCCAGCATTAAAGGTGAATTTGCGGTGGTTAAAGGTGAATTGGCCTCCCTCACCACCGTTCTCAACCAATGGTTTAAACAGTCTCATGGCTCTCCCTCCTATGAACAACCTTCACACTATGAAGATGAGTAATCTTCCCATACTATGTCCTTTCATTCCAACTCCCTTCCTCATGATCCACGTCTTCCCAGAGTTGAGGTGAACAAATTTGATGGCTCAGATCCCACAGGTTGGGTCACTCAAATGGAACATTATTTCTCCTTACATGGAATTACTGATGAGTTGGCCAAAATTTGTTATTGTGTCTTCTATATGGCTTCTGAATGTTGGAAATGGTGGCAATGGCGTCGAAAGATATGCCAAGGGTATGTTGTTTGGACACAATTTGTTGCAGAGTTTTATGAACGCTTTGACACTGACACCCACTATCTAGGTAATTTGACCAAGTTGAAACAATCTGGCAGAGTGGAAGACTTTATATGTGCCTTTGAACACTTGGCTTTCATAATAGAAGGCATGTTAGATGCTTTCTTCAGGGAATGATTTATCAGTGGCCTCAAGGATGAAATTCGCTCCCAGGTCCTCATGGTTCGTGTTCAAAATTGGTTGGAAGCTACTCAACGAGCCAAGGAAGCCCAACAAATTGTCTATGCCCAGAACAACAAACCCTCCTTTATTGCTCACACTCAACCTACCAATCCTACCCCTCCTCTTAAGATCCATAAATTAATTCAGGCAAGAATGGTTGAACACCAACTCAAGGGTCTTTGCTATAATTGTGATGAAAAATATTTTATGGGGCACAAGTGTAAGGAACAAAAACGTTTTATGGCCATTTCAGAGGAGGTTGCTGACAAGGAGGCCAAAGTTTTCCCAGTTTATGAACTGCCCCCAACTGATGCTCCTACTCCACCCTATGATCCACTTGAAGTTGAACCATTGATTTCATTGCATGCCCTTACTAGTTTCTCTGCTCCCCAAACCCTCAAGCTCATTGGTTACATTAAGAACAAGGAGGTCATCATTCTCATTGACAGTGACAACACCCATAATTTTGTTCATCGTCAAATTTCCTAGGAAGTCAATTGCTATATTCATGTTGTCAAGGATTTTCAAATTATGATTGCCAATGGTAGTTCCATGAAATGTTGCAGGTGTTGTGAAAATGTGTGCCTACAAATTGGTTAGTATCACCTGAAATATCATATGTTTTCCATCGACATGGGTGGTTGTGATATTGTGCTCGGTGCTTAATGGTTATGCACTCTAGGACCCATCCTCATGTATTTAAAGTAATTAACCATGCAATTCCAAGAGGAGGGACAACAATATAAGTTCCAAGGCCTCACAATAGGCTCCCCTAGGATCACGAGTTCCCATCGAATGGAAAATATCCTAAAAAAAGGTCATTCGAGAATTGTTTCCCAACTCCATTCCATTCAAGCAATTGAGACACCCTTTGCGCACCCTGACCTCCAATATATCCTCTCCAAACATCAAGTCATTTTTCCACTCCCCATGGAGTTACCCCTTCTCGTGGTGTTCATGATCATTCCATTCCTTTAGTACTGGGTAGCCTTCCTCCCAATGTTCTCCCTTATCGTCATCCCTTTGCACAAAAAAAATGAAATTGAGAAAATTGTTCAGGAATTGCTTAAAGTTGGTGTTATCCGTCATTGTACCAACCCCTATTCCTCCCCTGTGGTCATGGTCCTCAAGAAAGAAGGCACTTGGCGCATGTGCCCAGACTTTCGCGCCCTGAACAAACTCACCATCAAAGAAAAATTTCCCATTCCTTTCATTGATGACCTGTTGGATGAGTTGAGAGGTGCTCAGTACATTACTAAACTTGATCTTCATTCTAGCTACCACCAGATACGTATGAAAGAGGAAGACATTCCCAAGACTGCCTTTAGAACTCATGCGGGTCACTATGAGTTCTTGGTCATGACCTTTGGTCTGTGCAATTCCCCCTCCACTTTCCAAAGTCTCATGAATTATGTCTTCCATCCATTCCTTCATCATTTTGTCTTAGTTTTATTTGATGATATTCTCATCTATAGGAAAACTTGGGAATCCCATCTTGTTCATGTGGATCAAGTTATCCATCTACTTTCTCAGCACAAACTTTTCCTCAAATAATCTAAATGTGCCTTTGGAGCCTTTGAAGTGGAGTACCTGGGTCATATTGTCGATAAGGATGGCGTATGAGTGGATCCTAAGAAATCTGAAGCAATGAAGGATTAGCCTCACCCTAAAACTCTTAATATCTTTTGAGGTTTTTTGGGTTTAACAGGGTATTATCGCAAGTTTGTTCATAATTATGGAAAAAGTGTTGCACCTCTCATTGCTCTCCTTAAGAAGAATGTTTTCACTTGGACTTCAGTCGATGATCAATCCTTCCAAGCATTGAAAGAGGATATGTGCACGACTCCAGTCCTAGCCCTTATCGACTTCACCAATACTTTTGTTCTAGAATGTGATGCTTTAGGGAAATGAATTGGGGCAGTCCTCATGCAAGATGACAAGCCTTTTGCCTTCATTAGAAAACACCTTTCGAAGAGACATTTGGGAAAATTAATCCATGAAAAGGGAATGTTGGCTATTTTGCATGCCGTGGATCTATAGCGTCCTTATCTCATGGGGTAACGCTTTGAATTAAAACTGATCATCAGATCCTCAAGCATTTTCAGGAACAAAAAATTTCATCCCCGGAGCAACAAAAATGGGTTACCAAGCTATTTGGATATGATTATGAGATCATTTACAAGAAGGGAAAATAAAATGTGGTTGTTGACACTCTTTCTAGGAAGTATGAAGAAGAAGGGTCCCTCTTTTCCCTCTCCTTCATTGTACCATATTGGCTCCAAGTTGTTCGCCAAGAATGTCTGCAAGACCCCAAACTATCTCACCTAATCCAACAATTGGAACACTATTCTCTAGCTTTTCCAGGGTACTCTTGGCACAATGAAGAGCTGCGCTACAAAGGCCGTATGTATTTAAGAAAATAGTCACAACTTAAATTCATAGTTCTTGTTGAGCTTCATTCCTCACCCACAATTGGGCATTCAGGGTTTACCAAAACCTATGAAAGGGTCAAAAGTTTTTTCTTTTGGGATGGTTTGAAACAAGATGTCTGCACATTTGTGGTTGAATGTGATGTCTGTCAATGCAACAAGGGAGAAACAGTCAAAGCCCCAAGCAAACTCCAACCGCTTCTGATTCCCCTTGCTATTTGGCAAGATATTTCCATGGATTTCATTGTTGGCTTCCCTAAATCGGACAATAAGTCAGTTAACATGGTGGTAGTCAACTAAATTTCCAATTATGCTAATTTATGTGCTCTTCCACACCCATTCACTGCATCCATAGTGGCTCAAATTTTCATGGATAATATCTTCAAACTTCATGGCATGCATCATTCTATTGTCTCTAACAGAGATCCCACTTTCACGAATAATTTTTGGCAAGATTTGTTCAGTCTCCAAGGAACCCAACTGCATCTCAACACCGCCTATCATCCCCATACTTATGGCCAAACTAAAGTTGTAAACAAGTGTTTAGAAACATATTTGCATTGTTTTGCTCAGTGGTTACCTGTAGATGAATGGTGGTACACCACCTCTTACCATATAGCTACTCGCATGACTCCTTTTGAAGCATTCTATGGAAAAAAGTCATCGTCGATTCTCTCATACATGCCAGATGTCTCTAATGTTCACAAGGTTGAAAAACATCTTACAGTTCGAGAGGCCATTCTCCGTTCCCTCAAAGAAAATTTGGTCATGGATCAGAATTGCATGAAGCAATAAGAATATCAAGGTCGTTCTGAGCGTTAATTTGTTGAAGGGTACCATGTGTTTCTTCATCTCCAACCTTATAAGTAGACTTCACTCAAAGATAAACATTGTCAGAAACTTGCTCCCAAATTTTATGGTCCTTATATCATTCTCAAGTGAGTGGGGTCTATGGAATACCAGTTAGCTTTGCCCAATCATTCTAATATCCATTCTATTTTTCATGTCTCATGATTAAAGAAAGTGATTGGAACAAAGTGCCAAACTCAAACCAGTCTCCCTGAGTTGGATGAAGAAGGTTCCATTTGGTTACAACCATAAGCAGTCCTGGACTAGCGAGAGCATCTCCTTTTTCAGCGCACCATCGAGGAAGTGTTAGTTCAGTGGAAAGACACAACTCACGAAGATGCCACATGGGAGTCGACCACCATTTTGCAACAATTTCCTCATCTCAAGCCTTAAGTACAAGGTTGTTTTTCAAGGGGGAGGGCATGTTAGGGACCTAACCTCCCTAACCCCTCACGTAGATAGAATAATATATTTTCCATGTAATAAAGGCCGACATTAGTTAATAAGGCCTATTTAATAAACGTGAACAAGTCAAGGTAAGAAGATCTAATAGAAGCTTTCGCTTCTAGAAAGATATTCCTCTAGAATGTTCTTTAGAAGATAGAATTAATATAAATAAGAGTAGGAGGCATGATAAATGCTTGTCTTGAGAATTATTGTAATAGAACTCTGCTCTGTTGGAGGTTTCCCCCTCGAAGAGGAAAGTGAACATTGTTTCCTATCAATAAAGGTTTTATTTTGGTGTTGTGGTTCCATATATTTTGTTGTTCTGTTGTTATTCTCTGCAGTATTTCAGTTTTCTGTTGTTGTTCCATTGTTATTCACTACAATATTTCTCTTTTCTTCTATTATAATAGATTTGGTATCTAACATCATCCCTTTTCTATCACTTTGTAACTCCATGAATCTATAAGGTTTACAGATCGTCACTTGTTGCATTATTGTCAATCTGCGATGATCAACGTGTGTTGAACCCTCTTAGACCCGCGATGACCTTAAAAAAGGGGCCAAATCTTAGGCAAAACATGTGTTTAGGCTTGTATCATATTATGAACTTCCTTCTGACATGTAGGGTGGAAATTAAGGCTATAACAGTAGGATGTATGTGATCAAGTTGATTGAGGGAGTCAGTGGAAATGCAGACAAACCTTGTGACGAGGTGCAACAACAAGAGGCAATTTCGACCAAGGTGACCTTGAGAATATTGGTCCAGATAGAACGAAGGATGACACCAGTGCAGACATCGGTGGAGTTAGTATTGGAGAAGACTTACCTATTGCTGAACTAGAAGTACCATGAGCAAGAATACGAGGTTGAAGTAAAGTTGACCCTTGTAACACTTGTGAAGGTCATTGCACAGGAGATGCGGCCCAAGTCACCTTGGTATCAACAAAGTTGCAAACAAGTTGAGGCGGATTGGTCGAAATACTCACTCACAACAAAATATATAAGTGTTGAGAGGGAGTAGTACATGGAGGAACTCACTTAGCCATACTTGGATTCATATGCAAAAGGAGTGGGAAGGGAGGACTGTGACCTCGTATCCATAGTGAAATTTTGCAGAAAATCCATGGGGATATATGAATTTCAACTAAGTGTAGAACGAATTGAATATTTGGGATGCACACCGAAGGAAGTCAAGTTGGTGCTGAGATACTTGCGCATGAAGGACAATTCATACACAATGTTCACCCAGAGCCTTGGAGGTGATTACTGGGAGTGCTTCATTTATTGAGTAGACCAAGGGTTGGCATGCTGCCAAGAAGAAGGCAATGTGACCTTGGGGGAACCTTGTGAAGAGGTGCCATCGCATAGTCTGAGAAGTGCATTGTTGTGAAGAAGGTAGTGTGGTGTGGGGCGCCTTGTGAAAATATGTCGTAGTAGATTTGACTAAGTGACTATGTGGGAGAGCACCACGATGAGTCGCAAAAGTCGAGTCAAGGAAAGAAGTGTCAAGGTGAGTTGGTTTAGTCTACACCCACATTGGGAAAGAGTGCACAAGTAGTGTGTAGGGCAAGCTAGCTGGCACAATGGTGAGACAAACTTGTGAGGGGAGACAACCTCACCATGGCACAATGAAAACAACAATTGGCATGTTGGGTTGCAGACAATTGTTTGGCATGCTGGGTTGGTGAGGTGACTTGGAAGCTAAGGGCAAAAAGATGGAATTTTCCTTAATATTTGAGGTTGAACAAAGTTATCGAAATGTGGATATAAAAGACTCATTTTGGGCATGGGGAGGCGCATTCTCACGGATTTCACACGAAGTTGGATTGATCACCCAACTAGTTTAGGATGTGGGGGATGTCAATGTGTGAAAGCATGATTGAGGTGGTTGTAGTATGATCACAACATTGAGTCACATGAGTTCAACACTTGGGCGAATTTTCGAAGAGAAGAAGGCATCAACAGTCAGTCGTAGTAGGCAACAACAACAATAGTATAACCGAATAGTAGCAAGGCAACGACCGTATGAGATAGTTCAACGGAGTTGGGTGAATTTCATCCTTGGATATGGGTGAAGTGGTCGTATTGACTTAGGAAACATATTATGTCGAGTTAGGTGCAATGAAGTTGGGTTGGTTTGTGGAAATTTGAGGTTTCCACTTCATAATAAACTTGAGGTTTCCACTTTGTAAATAAATTGGGGTTTCCACTTCGTAGGAAATTTGGGGTTTTGAATGATAAACAATACGATGGTCCATGTGGTGGAGTGGGTGCATGCAAATAAGGCATAAATTAGGACGTGTCAACACAACACAACATGGGTTGGAGAAGAGACAACACAAATCAGGTTGAAGAATACAACAACTTGGGCAATAAAGCGAAGATGAAGTGTGACGAAGAGAGAAGATTTGGCTAAGTGTCTCAATTGAGAATCTTAGGAGAAGAGTGCGATGATGAGACACTACAGTTAGGTTGTTGGCAGTGTGTGCGAAGAAGAGGAGACTTTGAATATTGTAGGACAGACTCGGGTTGCGACAGGGATGACATAGGCATATGAGTTAGTAGGCAAGTCAGGTGAAACTCAACCAAACTATTGTATCTCTTGTGTATTGAGTTGGAGGCTCTTCTCCTTGTAAGCATTGTAACACATATTGTATAATAGAGTTGTGCAGGTGTTAGGCACAATTCATGCCGCCCAACCATACTCCTGTATGAATAATTGCATGTTCTTAATCTCTTAAATGACTAAGTATATAACCATGTAATTGTCTAAGTGTGAAGAACACAAGTGTAATGTAACTTGGCAGGATTGGCTTAGGGAAGAGTATGGATGTGCCTTGATTGAGGCATAGTTTAGACATAGTACGACTTGGGTGAGCCAAACCACCAAGTCAGAAACATTGCAGTGCCGCATGACCCCATGTGTTAGGTGACTTGGGTGTGCCTATTCGAGTTGAAATCCCAAGCAGACTGTGGGGGCGTGACATGTACCCTGTAAATCACCTCTTATATATATATAATTTTAAATGTTTAATATTTTTTCTATATTTTATGGATTTCTCCTTATAACGTGAACTCTTATCTTATTTATAATATATATTAAATAAAAGTTGCTTTATGAGGAGAAAGTGTCATATAAAAAAAAACCATGGAGCAAAGTGTGTATGATGTGATGTGCACATGAAGAGCACAAATTGTTTGATTAGTACATAAGGGTCAATGATTACCATGTATTAACTATTAGTTAATACTAGCTTGTGACTGCTTCTTCATGCAAAGTTCAAATAAATAAATAAATAACAATTTCAAATAAATAAATAAATAACAATTTCTAAGTAATTTTTCAAGAATTTATTTTCTTATAAATGAATTTTGAGAAATCAAAATTTGTTTCAAAATAAGATTTTTTAAAATTGTAAATGAGATAACTAATCTTTAAACAATAATATTAAATCCAAATTTTACTAGCCAACTAAATCTATTAACCAAGATGGTATTGAAATTTTGTACAACTTACAACTTGTTAGGATCTAGATAATCTAATCCTTTAAAATAAACCAAATCAAAGTATATTTTCATTTTGTGTTTATTAAAAGTTAATATTATTAAGTTAAGAATTACTTTTTATAATATATGTGGATGATCCCCGGATGGGGTGCCAGGAAGCACAAGGAAACCACTTAGCATATCCCAGACCCTAGCCATTAATATGGCAGGTCGGCTCCCCTCCCCTCACCATTAAATGGGAGAAATCCATAACTTCCCATCAAGAAACGAAGGATAGTTCCCTCGCACGAGAAAAATGGTGGTCATGAAATACAGTGGATGGGGGACGTCTGATGCATCAGTCATGTCGAACCTCTGCGTTATTATCCAACAAAGCGGAGAATGGAGCCATTTCACCTTGGCATTCCACCAGCCCGGAAGCTCTGAGAACCGGTGCAACTACTAGAGGGCTTCCATCACTCTCACATTTCTCATTGGCACCCTCTCTTGCTCCTCCATGCCGAGGGAAAGAGGCAGGCCGCGTCGCGGCCCTGCCTGACATAGTTTCTCCACTATACAGAGGAGGAGGAAACAACTGGAGCGAGCCTTATCCATAGCCCGCACTTAGCGCAGAGAGAAGGCCCGGACGTTGCCGATGGTTTATGTGGAGGAGGTGATTCCTGAGGAACTAATCCAGTTCCCTCTGGAATCCCTCCTCTTCACTGTTCCAGAAAATTGGCAGCCCCCCAACCAATTTCTAGTAGGCACTAGTGCTCTAGACACCTTCCATATTGAGTGGGAGGCCATGGAAGAAAACACTTGCATAATTGAGGAGGAATTCCCCAAGGAATTCCTCCACCTCGACCCTGAGGACACCATTCAATTCAAAGATTCAGGAGAGGCGAAGGTAGTGGAGGAGCATGGTACAGAAGAGAGGCTCGGGATAACGAAGGACAAGGAAGTGGCATAGGAGGATTCAAGCAAGGAAACGACAGTCGGTGGTTTGGAGGTGGAGGGTGGCCCAGTCCTGGTGCCACCACCACTCACGACAATCCTGGATCTCTGCCAGGAACCACCGCCCTTTTTCCATATGGAGTATCTAGCGCTCGTGTTTGAGCTCAGAAGCCATATGGAGGATCAAATTCAGCGTGACACCCTCATGCATCAACGGATTGATATGTTGTACGAGGCTTACTCGAATGCACCAACATCCCAAAGGTGTCTAACTTGCGCTAGGCCATTTGTGCTCCAGCCTAGGAATGGCCCTCTCAACGACAATCCCAACAATGCAACCTCCGATGCAAACGTGTAACTAAATGGCTTGGCTATCAGTTCGGCTCCTTGCGTTGCTACAACACAGTTTCAATTTCATGTTCATGTCCTTGTTTTACAGCTTGACTGTTAATTTCCAGTTTAATCTTCATGGTTTCTCTGCACAATGGTGCACAAAATAAAATTCTCTACTTGCCCTGGTTTCCGTTTGGCAGGGCAGATGGCAGATTGACAATTTTGACAATGACATCACAGTGTTCCATCTGTTCCGGTTTCCACTAATTTGGTGGAACAAATGGCAGACTGTTGCCATGTTATTTTTTGTATTGAAAACGTTTTAATAGAATTTTCTCTCTTTTTATTTACAAAAAAATATAATATATGTGGATGATCGGATTATAAACTACTCCAATTTAATAACATTTTGTATTCATGAGATTTTTTAAAGATAGGTTATTAATTTATGTGAATGAAAATTGAAGGACCATAAAAATATTTAAAAGTCACGATTGGTTAAGTTTTTGCTATACTTCTTTATTATCATTTTCATCAATCGAAAGGACTTTAGAAAGGTCATGAAATAATGACCATGGTTTTGAGGTAGAGTTGGCCTCTACTTCAAACTATGGTTCTCTTATTTCAATTCGACTTCAATGTCTATATTAGCAACCCTTGTTTGGGTGAGATTTTTGAATCTCCTCACCATTTGTTTATGGCATAAAATATATTTAGACGAAAAGGAAAGATTGACCCAAGCTATCTTGGAATAAGGGAATTTTCTCCTATTCCAAAATATGTGTACAACTTGACCTAAGTAAAGGTATATTTGATAAGATTTGTATACAGTGTGATGATTATCTATGGACCCATAAATTGAATTATGATAATACAAATTTTGGGTGTAGAGAATTTCTAGAACTAGGTCATCTAAAAGAAGCATGCTCAAAGCTTATGATCTATTAAGGGAAAAATGGAAAAATAACAAACATAATGGTTAGAAATACTCAATGATGAATCCCCCAGGGATTACTCCAAAAAAGAACATAATGATATCAAACATTGTAACATTGAAAAAGGTCCTTGTCCCACCTTCTGAGGAATGCGACGTGAATATCAGATTCAATAATGACCAAACTCATGTTCACTTCCTTTTTGATTAATAAATTCTTAATTATAAAATCTTAAATTTATCTTTTAACTCTAAAATTTTAAATATTAATAAAAAAAAACATCGTAATCCTAACCCTAACTCCAATCATTGATGTAAAACTTATTTTACTCTATTTTCCTCTTCCCTCTAAATTTTTGAATCAATAATATTAAAGGCCCACATTTCACATATAAGGAGGAACAAATTGATATCAATGGCAATATGATAACATTTGATGCCATGGCCTTGGCTATAACATGTACATCTTATTTATGTTTTGGCACATATATATGAAATGGATATGCAGTTATTTAATTATTTATAAGGCACTAGTATATCTCATGTCTCTTGGCATTGCTATTATAAGCCTATTGAAGATGTTGATGCACTAACTCCTATTTGTTGATGGATTATTGGTTTATATAAAACTATTATTTCTTCTGAATTTATGGTCCATATAACACTATTATTTCTCATGCTTCTTTGTAATATAGTATAAGGTTGAATATGATGGTGTTGGCTCCTATCAAATTGAAGGTTGATTTGTTTTAGCTATGATATTTGATTGTCCTTTGGACTTGTAATCACAAATAATAGTCAGAATGAAATCTATGTAAGTGTGAGCAATTTATATTAATTTATGCATTGGTTGTAACTTGCATATGACTATGAATTATGCCGTGATGTAGACATGGCATAAGATTTTTCTAGGTGGAACAACCCAATGTGTCAACGTTGGGGTATTTATCGTTGGTGGTGATAAGTGGTCATTTTCATGGTTTAGTAGTTGATGATTACAACATTATCATTGTGCTTTGTGCCCAATCCACCATGATGCATGGTAATCATGAAATTTGATCCACCTTGGGATATGCTTGGGCCTTTATGGATGGAGATTGGGCCATGTGTCATGACTCAATACTTTGATTTTCTTTTGTGCATGCATGGATTGAGGAGTGAATTAAGCCATTGAATTCGATCCAATGGTGGTCATTTCTCTTGGGTTTTTTTATGTGGCTTGACCTAACTTTCACTTGGTCACTATGCATTACATGAGTGTTGGGCACAGGCCTATTTTGAGGAAATACCCAATTTTGGTAAGGGAAGGTCTAATTTTGGAGAAGAACAACTGGCAGGAAAAGAAACACGTGCGAGGGAAATATGCATGCAAAGGAGGAAAGCATGCAAGGAACGCATGTAGGAAAACCTAACCACATTAGGGTTAGGGTTTTGGTAAGAGATTATAACAACTGAGAATCTTGTAAATTAGTATAAATAAGTACCTAGGAGGTCTAGGTCGGAGGAGGAGGATATTGTTTTGCTTGGTTAGGAGAACGACTGTAATATTTGACACATTTTTGTAACTTTTGTAGTTGTAGGAGAGTCAAGTAACTAGATATTGAGGGTTAGATCGCAGGTTGAGGAGCTTGGTGGGATCTAGTCCACCCCATAGAGGTTGTGGAACCTGTTTTTGGATTGTATAGTCATAAATGTAGTGCGCGTGGCGCCATATATTGCAGAAATCTAAATAATAGAGCCTCAGAAGACATATATTTATGGACGTAGACTGGGGGGGGCTTAACCACGGTAAAACTTGTGTTATATGTTGTGTTTATTGCATATTTACCTTCTGTCAGTAGTTAGATGATGAATAGATGAATGAATAGTTCTGCTAGATCTATTATCTGTTAGATCAGTTAGATTGCATGCATAAAATTAATAGATGAATGAATCTTAAGAATAATAGAGAGAAAACCAAGATCAAGGCCTAAGGAGAGGAAGTACAATCTTAGATCCCCATTTTGTCCTAGGCTGCAAGCACATGATCTTTGCAGCCACCCGTAGAACTATCTCAGGTGAGACTGCACAGTACATTCAGGGTGTTGTTTTGCCTTTTGGTTTACTAGGAGGGCCGATAGTTTTAGAAGGTTTTGTTGGAAACTTGTTTATATCTAAACCTGAGTCAGCCAAAGAGTAGGAAGAGAGAGTGATAACCAAAAAATGGTTATGTTTCCAGCTGGAATTGCATGGGATTGAGTGAGTGGGATCTGTGAAAGAATCACGAAGAGAATGAAGGTATAAAAAAGAATATTCAGACCGTGGAACCCAACAAAGGTGGAAATCGAAAGATGGTTGAAAAAAAAGGAGCTTGAATTTTCACAGAAAGATAACAAAAACCCTAAGTTAACACTGCGTAAATATTTGGACAAGTACGTGTTTAGCGACCTACATGAGGTCTTTTTCTATGATTTCCCACATGTGTTGCAGGAGTGGGTATTGAGGTTGAAAGACAACCACCCAACAAATCAAATTAGACATCTCGAGTGGAATCTTGTGGAGATCACATAGTTACAACAAGTTAACAACAATTTTACGTGTGCAATAGATTTCTGGTTAGACAATATTGTTGCAGGGTTTATCACAAAATTTGCAGTAGAAACTGCGAAGTCTTACAACGCAACAAAGAAAGAGTTTCTAAAAGGACATAGAGGTAGGTATATCAGATCGCTGTATACTTCAATCAAGATTTTACTTTATAACAACGATGTGATGACTATGGAAGAAGAGAACTAAACTTCCCTGAATGCATGAGGGAAGGGGGGAAGCACTGACAAAAGGTGGAGAAATGGAGGAAAATATCGATAAGGGAAAGAAGGAGGAGGCCATGGACCCAATCATGATGGAGGAAGATCAGATCAAGTAGATAATGGAAACAACTGGAAAGACGCCCAGTGGAGAACCCTACCAATACAAGATAAATAATAAGAAGAGATCCATAACTGATAGAGAGGGATGAAGAAGAGGTAGAGGATCTCCATGTTGTGGAGAAGATTGAGGAAATCCTGCATGCAACATATGAAAGGAAGACATATGGTCCATCCATGTTAGTGTCAGTGTGGAACCCATAACCCCATGTGCGACTAATACACCAGAAAGAACACCACCATTCAGACAACCGGATTTTAGTGTAAGAAAGATAGCAGGAAGTACATCTAAACAAGGAGCAACAACTGGAAGATCCAGTTCAGGAAGTAGTAGTCAAGTATCTACACCGCGCGAAGGTAGTAGTTCATCACAATTCAAGATGGTAGGACATGATCCCACCATTAGGTTACTAGAATTTCGGGGAGAGGCATTTGAGGACCTTGAAAAACATTTGTTCATCTGTGAGAAGATCTGGGAAGCAAAGAAGATCACAGATGAGGACACAAAACTTGCACAGTTATCTATCACACTAAGAGACCGCACACTGGATTGGTACATGAGTCTATCTATAAACAGTCCACCAGGAACAACACAGACTATTGTAGATGTAAATAAGTTGCTAATAAACAAATTTCAGAAGCCTATTTCAAAAGATCAATACATGAATGAGATGATTGAATTCAGGTAGAAACCAGGCGAGTTTGTTTGGGAGATTGATCAGAGGTTCAAACGGTTGAAGGGTAAGTTGAAATATGTCATGACTGACATGCAACATAGAAATATCTTTGTGAATTCACTTATACCACATTTGAAATACCCTTTGAGGCAACATAAGTTTCAAACTCAGGCAGAGGCTCTGCAAGCAGCCTTATAGCTGGAAGAGAACCACTATCAGAAGACAAATCCAATGATAGAGGAAATTAAGGAGGATATGAAGAACCTCACATTTCAACTGAACTAGAACAAGGGCGAAGAGAAAAGGGAAGTTGTTTGGTGTACCACATGCAAGACAGAAGGACACCACAAGAATGAGTGACCAACTTTTGCACAGTACATGGAAACATGGCTACCAAACCTTTTTCCAATAGGAGGACCATGGTGCAAGATCTGTAAAACACATGGGCATGATCCATATCATTGTCCAATGATGCAAAAGTACTAGACAATACCAAATAATTCATAATGCAATTTTTGCAAATCAGTGGGTCATGATGATAAATATTGTAGGATAATGGACCTGATGAGGGAAAGAACTTCAAATACGTATAGGGTGCAGGAAGAAAYGATGACATGGAAAACTGCACCATAGTTCAACCGGGTACCACCTCCATATAATAATGTGCAACAACAGTATAACATTGCACAACCTCAATATAACAACACACAACCACAATATAACCTCGCGCAATATAATCAAGTACCTTTGTACAATGCACTGCGAGGAGATCGAGGTGGATAAGGAGGTGGAGGACAAGGTAGAGGAGGATTTGGGAGAGGAAGAGGTCCAATAGTATGTTATAACTACTAATAGCCAGGACATTATGCAAGAGAATGTCCACTTCCACTTGTGACATGCATGTACTATCGCACAACATACCATGGTATAGAGGACTGTCCAACACTATTGGGGAAGATTTAAGAAAAGAGAAATTAGAACAATCAGAATGTATAGTGGATTTCTACAGAAGCTAGAGATGATGGGATGAACATCAACATAGTCATGCGTGGAGGAGTTAAGACAAGAGTTGACACAGTAAGACATGACCCAACACAACACTAATGGGTGAAGAAAAATACTGAAACACATAAGTAGTTTGATGCGTGGACTGAAAAGGAGATATTCAAGGAGGCCAGACAAGATTTTGTCAAGCAAGATGTTGCATCTACATCAGTTGCGCAACATACTCAGAACGTACCAATACATGAGATGCCTTTATCAATGGATCACACCACCGAAGCACCACCTTTAGTGCAAGTAAGTACGATAAAGACTTTTCTGCAATCATCTGTTAAAGTTTTTCAAAATATGTTAGAAATATGTAACACAGAAGAAGAGGGGAAGTTAGAACATAAAACAATCAATCACCTCCATACAAGAAGGAGGACAAGAAGGGAATTTAGACTAAATGCTAACATTGGAGATTTCAATATGGGGGATATCATACTGGATTTAGGTTCTGAGGTAAATGTGTTACCCAAAAAGACATGGAAATGTATGGGAGATCCCACACTAGGCTATTCACCTGTCCAGTTGAAGCTAGAAAACCAACACAAATTTCTACCAATTGGAAGGCTTACGGGTGTGACAATAGATCTGGATGGAGTGTACACTAAGGCAGACTTTGAAGTGATAGAGATAGTATATGGTACAACACCTTATCCAACATTGCTTGGCTTGGATTGGAAATTTGATAACCAAGAAATAATCAACTTGAATACAAGGAAGAGAACATTCAAATCAAGAGAATACAGAGTCATTGCACCATTAGATCCATCAGAGGGAGAAAGGTTTGTAGAGCCCACTTGCTTAGACCTAGAGGAGATAAACTAGCTGTACATAACCATTGCACGAGAAGAATATTATTTTAACCCAACCGCAGATGGGGTACTCAACTGGTGGAGCATCACATCATGTGATTCTGACTCAGATATAGGTTTGGAGAATTAGCAATAGAGATTACATGAGGTATCCACAAGAAGGTGCATAAGAATAGACCGCGTAGTAAGATGGGTGGGTACTGAGATAAGAGAACCTCCCAGTTTTCATGGCATAAATAACTTAGAATAATTTCTAACAAGATACAAAGATGAAGTGTTAGAGAATCAGAGGCTCTTCGCCTTGGACATTGTACTCAAGGAAACACCTGCAAGATGGTGGGGTGCGCACAAAGAAACAATTAAGGATTGGTACCAATGTAAGAGACTACTGTGCATTAGATTCGACGCAAAGTAGGGGAGAAATAAGATGCAAAGATATGATGGATAGGGGACACCAACAAAACATTTGGAGAAATTCAGAACACTATGGAGGAGGACACCACCAAAGGAATGGCCTCATCACTTCATCCACACATTAGAAGGAATTCCAGAAAACTAGTATGTAGACTAGGAATTGCGCAGATAGAGAGGTGGAAGGTCCATGTTTGGAATTAGAAGTATTTTCCGCACCTATCAAGGTAAATACAATCAACATTGGGACAACTGAGAATCCTAAAACAACAAGTATTGGAGACTATTGG
>SNQJ01S0013847.1:144512-165389 GCA_010110895.2 Picea sitchensis
GGGGAGAAATAAGATGCAAAGATATGATGGATAGGGGACACCAACAAAACATTTGGAGAAATTCAGAACACTATGGAGGGGGACACCACCAAAGGAATGGCCTCATCACTTCATCCACACATTAGAAGGAATTCCAGAAAACTGGTATGTAGACTAGGAATTGCGCAGATAGAGAGGTGGAAGGTCCATGTTTGGAATTAGAAGTATTTTCCGCACCTATCAAGGTAAATACAATCAACATTGGGACAACTGAGAATCCTAAAACAACAAGTATTGGAGACTATTGGGATGAACAAAAATTATAAAGAATAATAGAGTTACTGCACGAGTACAATGACCTATTCCCAACGACCTTTACATAGATGAAAGGCACAGGAGAGTTAGGATAGATGAATATACCACTCAAACTCGAGGCTAGGTCTGTCAGACAGAGACCTTATAGACTAACTCCAATATATAAGAAGAAAGTGAAAGCAAAAAATCACATAATGTTGGAAGTTGGTATCATAGAACCAATGAAGGAATCTGAATGGATAAGCCCTATGGTAGTTCAAGAGAAGAAACAAGGGGGGATAAGGATTTGCGTAGATCTGAGGAAACTGAATGATGCTTTCCCACATGACCCTTTCCCTACACCTTTTACAGATGAATCCATAGAGAATGTGGGAGGCCAGGAAGCATATTCCTTTACATATGGATTCTCAGGTTACCATCAGATCAAGATAGCCCCAGAAGACAGGTACAAGACTAATTTTTCCACTGAATGGGGATCCTACCAGTACATAGTCATGCATTTTGGGCTGAAGAATGCACCAGCCATATTTTCAAGGGTAGTAATAGATTCTTTTACATAGTTCATACATTAGTTTTTAGAAGTGTATCTGGATGATTGGATTGTATATAGTCTTTTAAAAGACCACGTGGAAGTGTTAAGGGTGATGTTGGAAAGATGCAGGTAGTGTCATATATCATTGAATATCAATAAGTTCATATTTGGGACACCTTTTGGAATATTATTGGGCCATATAATGTGAAAACAAGGCTTGCTAGTAGATCCTGCCAATATTGCAGTTATTGTCAATTTACCACCACGAAAATCAGTGTGCTCGTTGAGAGCAACATTGGGACATACAAGATACTATATAAAATTTATAAAAGGGTATGCTCAGATCACTGCACCAATGGAAAAATTGTTAAAGAAGGATACTAAATTTCAGAGGAATGAGGACTATCAACAAGGTTTGGACACCCTAAAAGAAAATATGGTCACAACACCTATTATAGTATTCCTAGATTGGGAAAAAACTTTTCATGTACATGTGTATGCATCAACTATAACACTTGGAGCAATTCTAGTGCAACCATGAGCAGGGGATTTGGATCATCCTATAGCATTTGCAAGCAAAAAACTCTCAGAATCAAAGAAAAACTACAACACTACATAAAGAGAAGGCCTAGATATGGTTTATGCACTTCAGAAGTTCATACATTACTTACTGGGAAAACACTTTAAGATGTTCAAAGATAATTCAACCCTCAAATATTTAGTCAACTAGCCAATGTTGGGGGGGAAGGATCTGTAGATGGCTGTTGTTATTTCAAGAATTTTATTTTGAAGTGATACTCAAACCAGGGAAGCTGAATGCAGGACCTGATCATTTGTCAAGGGTCACTAATGGAGAGGAACCTACCAACTTGGAAGACAACTTCCCTGATGCATAGTTGTTTTTAGTACAAATAACTTATGAATATTTTGTTGATATCATTGAATATTGAGCACAGGGATTGTGCCATAAGAATTTATCATTGTGCAAAAGAAGAAACTGGTATTCAGAGATGCAAACTATCAATTGATTGCATGACACTTATATAAAATGGTTGTAAACAACATTTTGAGAATGTGTTTACTAGAACATGAAAGGCCTAGAATTTTGGCAGAAGCTCATGAGGGAGTAGCTAGAGGACATTATGTAGGAAAATATACCACATAGAAGGTATTGTGTGCATGTCTATGGTGGCCAATTGTCCACAGAGATACAAAGGAATATTTCCAGATATGTGATGTCTGTCAGAGGGTTGGTAAACCTAATAGAAGGGATGATATTCCCCTAATACCACAAGTAACTCTGAAGGTATTTGACAAATGGGAAATAGAATTTGTGGGAACAATTAATCCACCAACAAAAATGCCAAGATCAATATATATCATTACTGCAACAGAATACTTAACAAGATGGGCAGAAGCAACACCAGTAAAAGACTGCAGCACAGAGGCAACAACACACTTCTTGTTTGAGAAAGTGATCACTAGATTTGGCTGTCCAAGGAATTTGATGAGTGACCAAGGTACTCAATTTATCAATAGTACTATCAAGGATATGACTGAGGAGTTTGAAGTATATCATCATAAGAGTACACCATACCACCCACAAGAAAATGAAACAGTAGAATCCTTCAATAAGATATTGGAGAACGCTTTGACAAAGATCCGCAATGTCAACAAGGATGATTGGGATCTAAAAATACCAGTAGTACTATGGGCGTACATGACTACATATAAGAAGCTGATAGGACAAACACCATTTAGGTTGGTGTATGGGAAAGGAGCAGTGGTGCCACTGGAATTCCCGGTACCCAGTCTGCACATAACAACGATCACCAACATGACAAAAAGAGTTGCAGTAAAGGAAAGATTAAATCAACTAATGGAGATGGAAGAGGATAGGATTCTGGCAGGATTTCATTAAGAAGTACAGAAAACAAGAGACAAATCTTGGCATGATAGACATATCAAGAGGAAGAGTTTCAAGGAAGGAGACCTAGTCTTGCTCTATGACAATAAATGTTTTCAGCATTTGGGTAAATTCACTTCATTGGCTGGGGCCATATGAACTGAATATTGTCACAGATGGGGGATCTGTACAGTTAAAAGACTTGGGAGGCACATAACTGAAAGGAATGATCAATGGGAGTCAACTGAAACTGTACAGAGATATTCGATCTCCTAGAACTTAAAAGTTACAACATATTAAGAAATCATGTAAATAGTGTGTTATAGTAGAAGTTAAGATAGAAAAATGAGAAAAAGAAATAAAAAGGAGAAAAAGAAGGAAAAATAAATACAAAAATACAAAAGATAAAAAATACAAAATTACTGGGAAATACGGTGCGCAGAGGAAGTGGACTTAGCGCGACGAAAAGAAAAATGTATGCGCACAACATATGGGCGACACACTACACACTAAGGAAAAGTTACAACAAAAATATGCGGTGCACTCAAAAAGTTCAGTACCACGGAAAAGGTACCAACGGTCTGAAAAAGCGAAAAACAACAGTTAGGGAAAAAATGTGCCAGCTGGGGGAATTTATGAAATTAAATGAGACGTACTCATTGCATTGATAACAGCCAGGGAAGCTTCTTTGAGAAGCTTCACAACATTGATGTCACACACTATAGAAAGGATAAATGCATGCAATTTACAACTTATTGTGAATTTGCAAACAACAACGTTAGAAGAGCAGACATAACAGAGTCGATTTGACGAGTGCCCGGTGAAAACCAGTCGAAAATCATCTGATGAAAGCATCCAGTGCCCATGATGGCACCACCAAATATTGCAGCACTGAGCCAAACAACGAGAAAAACCCAAAGTAGTGTTAGGGCACCTTACGAAACCGACAAGGCCAAGCCATAAACCACACAAAGGGGGAAATTCATCGATGTTGATGCAATTCCTTCACCACACGTAGAACCAGCAAGCCCCACACTAGTAATGGAAGAATCCCACAAACCAACCATGGCAGGCATGGAACTTGACTCACACAACAATGCGCAGGGCCGACAGGCTGAAGATGCAGGCAAGCCACATAGACCTGCGAGGGTTGAAGGAGCCCACAAAGAAAATGGGGCCACCACAGTGCAAACAAAGGCTGTCGCGCCGAGACTACCACCTAGAGCAGGTTCTGCATAGCAGCAAGAAGGTATGGCAGAAGACATTACCGACCAACTAGACTCTGACGCCGAAGATAGACACATGGAGGCTGAGACCTCAAGTGAGCTGCCAAGAAGAAAGGGAAAACATACCATGGCGTGGTCCCCACGCAAGCATATCGATGCAACCATCGTACTACTGCGCATTCCAAAGGGAGTGCAAACCACGCCGACACTTTTGGGGTGCATGGAGAAGTTGAAATATTCGGACCACGATGTGGCCGATGCTGGAAAATTCCCAGAGTTTGCGCAATAGGTATACCTTGAAAGTATAGGCACATGCCCCTTTGGTGACCCAATTCTACAACCAAAACCATGGGCAACCGACCTGGCCAATAAAGGAATTATGAACTTGCTAGAAATTCCCCATTTTGGGAGGGGGAAAGAGGTAAACCACTGCGTCAAACAATTGATGGCAGTCCTCCATGGAGGATTCTTATGGCTGGAGGAGACCATATCAATAAGCGACAATCATCACAGGTCTGTCATCTATGGGCGAGAGTCTCACGCAATACCTTGATGATAAAACAAAGGAGAAAGACCTGGCCGAGGAGATGAAGAAAACTTACGATACAGAGAGGGGCTTGTGCATGATCATAATCAAGAGGATCAATGCCAAAACAATGAGAATGGCCACCAAACTCATGGCCTGTAAGATGCTAAGAAAATTACGCAAGGAGGAATTCCTTGCTGGGGTCGTCACAACTGCAGTATAGTGCACCAATGGCACTACGCTCAGCTGGGCCCTATATTTATTGAACTTATTCCTCGATGACTGCAAAGCCACATAGGACTTGGGAACAAGTTCCACTATTCATGGTTACTCATTTTGATCGCATTAATCGGGTGGAGGGAGCGCTCGTACTCTCATTTTTGTGACCAGATAGGTCCTTGTCGCGCAACACAGTACACATCATTGGGGAGCACTTCAGACCCCAAGTATATAAGTGGAAACACTCATACCTTTGCACGGTACTTCAACGAGATAAACAAGAGAGTTACAAATACTTGGAGAATCACTCCAGGCGTGGTCTCACAATATAGGGAGATAGCCAACTTCAGAGCGACAAGGCATAGTATGTGGATCCAAGCGCACAGGGATCCAGGGAAGGAGTGGCTACAGTTAATATACTGTGTCACTAAAGAGGACGTAGAAATGGTGATGAGGGATTGGAAATACAACTGGAGGATTCCAGTACTAACTCAAGAAGTTCTTAAGGGTATGGAGGTAGATGCAGGGTCAACCAAGACACCTGCAGGTGACACTGCTGCGCCCAAAAATCCAACGAAGTCGGGGAAACCCAGCCAAAAGCTAGTGAAATAGAAGAAGGGGAGTGCGCTGAAGAAAGATGTGTAGGAAGCACAAAAGGACACTGCCCCAAGACAAGAAGAACCAGGAACATGGGCCACTTCACCGCAAGAAACCCCCTCGGCAACCACCCCACAAGAGACAAGGCCACCTAAGTGGCCAATAATACATACAAGGGGGAATGCGCAAGACGAAAAAGGCACATAAGCAATTTCCAGAGTACACTATCACCGAGGATGACTTAGACCTTGACATGGAAGAGAGAGTGCAAGGCTGTGTAGTGGAATAATTTGAAGAAGCCCAACACGAGAGAGGCAAAATACAAGACGGGCTGGCAGGGATAACGCAGGTCCTCGAGAAGATTAGGTTAGCACAGAGGCATAAAAGGGGAACACAATCTTTCCCTGAAGCAACATTAGTAGAGACAAGGACTACATCGAGTAAGCAGGACATAATTCAAACTATCTCCCAGGCGAGTCCGACTTTCAGAATGACAACTAACATGCTGCAGATGGATGAAGTCGCAACCTGGGCACCATTTAAGGATTTGGCACAAGTAGAACTGGTATTAGCAAGAATACCTACCAAGGCACTGTACAGGCTCCAAGTTGGTGTCGCACAAGAGGTACAATCACGCACCATAACAGATGCAACAAAACTGCATGAGACGAGAAATGGAAAGGACGCCTTGGAATTGGTGGTCGAGTAGGTTAAGCTCAAAACTAAGGAGGAAAAGGAGTGCGCAAACATAATAGAACATGGTGTGACAACAATGTACAATCACATCCCTGATAATGCATAGGCAGAGAACACAAGCGCAGAGGAGAAAATAAATCTTATTTACCAAACCATTGAAAACTATAGGCAAGATATTGAGGAATTAAAAGAAAAATTGACTCCTACAACTCCTCTTGAGGTCAGAGAGTAGAAGAAACAAGAAGTTGTACTACAACTAACAGAACTGGAGAAGCACGCAAGCACAACAGAAGAGTTGTTTGACAGAGCTGCGCAACTCTGGACAATGCTGGAAGAGGATGAGCAGGTCCAACAGTGGCACCAAGAAGAGGAAAGGCTCAATGCAACCATACAAGAGCTCAAGAACAAACATAAAACAATGAGCATCACAGAGCGCTTGAAAGGTAATCAAGACTTGAATAAGTTGCAAGCAAATTTAAAAGCCACACATATGAAAAAACATGAGAAACAGGTGGAAGTAGAACCCCTCCAGGAGAAAGAAACACAGATGATCACATTGTTGGAGGAGGAGAATAAGAACATGGCGCAAGCACAGGTAAAGTGTGCAACAATGATCCAGGAGGAGCTCACAATGCAAGCACTAGAGGCACTCACAGAAAAATCCGTGCAGATCCAGGCAAGAGGAAGATAAATTGAAGACAAGTTCCATAGCCTAGCAAAGGCTGTCGAGGGAGCATGTACTACCTAGGTGGCTCAGGATGAGCCACATGTTAGTGTTGGGGGCCTGTTGGGCGCATGCCTATTTTGAGGAAAGACCCAATTTTGGTAAGGGAAGGTCTAATTTTGGAGAAGAACAACTGGCAGGAAAAGCAACATGTGCAAGGGAAAGCTGCATGTTAAGGAGGAAAGCATGCAAGGCGCGCATGCAGGAAAACCTAACCAACTTAGGGTTGGGGTTTTGGTAAGAGATTGTAACAGCTGAGAAGCTTGTAAATTAGTACAAATAAGTACCTAGGAGGTCTAGGTCAAAGGAGGAGGATATTGTTTTGCTCAGTTAGAAGAATGACTATAAGATCTGATACATTTTTGTAAGTTGTTGAGATGTAGGAGAGTCAAGTAGCTATATCTTGAGGGTTATATCATAGGTTGAGGAG
The DNA here is from genome assembly GCA_010110895.2 of Picea sitchensis. Taxonomy (NCBI): domain Eukaryota; kingdom Viridiplantae; phylum Streptophyta; class Pinopsida; order Pinales; family Pinaceae; genus Picea; species Picea sitchensis. Next base: position 151,663 of record SNQJ01S0013847.1, read on the forward strand.
CTTGGTGCAATCTAGTCCGCCTCACAAAGGTTGTGGAACCTGTTTTTGTATTGTATAGTCGGAAATGTAGTGTGCGTGACATCATATATTGCAGAAATCTAAATAAATAAGCCTAAGAAGCCAGATCTTTGTGGACTTAACCAAGGAGGGGTGAACCATGGTAAAACATGTGTTATGTGTTGTGTTTATTTAATATTTACCTTATGTCAATAGTTATATGATGAATGGATGAATGAATAGTTCTTCTAGATCTGTTATCTATTAGATCAATTAGATTGCATGCATAAAATTAACATATGAATGAATCTTAAGAATAATAGAGAGAACAACAAGATCAAGGCCTAAGGAGAGGAAGTACAATATCATATCCCCACTTTGTCCTAGGCTTCAAGCACATGAGCTCCGCAACCACCCATAGAACTATATTGGGTGAGACCGCGCAATACATTCAGGGTGTTGTGTTGCCTTCTGGTTTACTAGGAGGGCCGATAGTTTTAAAGGGTTTTGTTGGAAACCTGTTCAGATCTGAACCTGGGTCAACCAAAGAGTAGGACGAGAGAGTGATAACCAACAATGAGCTTGGAAATTTCTCTAAGAGTTCCACTATAACTCACTAAAATATTTCTTGGTTCTTGGCTATTTGTTTTCATTGATTTTTTAATCATTTAACTAGCTTTCTCAAAATGAGAGCGAGAACATTAAACCTCTAAGAATGCTTGGTTTTTGGGTTTGTAGCCATAAATTTGAAGAATATCGATGTGAAAATAGTGTTTTGCTTAGTTTTCTCTTTAACTATGGTTGAGAATAAGGTAGTATCGACGCCCTTTACATTTGTTTTAATTTGCAAGTGTTTGTCCTTGTGTGAATATGGTTTCGATTGCATTTGAATGGAGGATTGCTACTATGACTTTGGTTTCACTTTTAGTTTGTTAAATTTTCTTTCTATTTGTGAAATTGCTTTTCGTTTAACCCTTTGTTTGCCTTTCCCTTTCTAGTAAACGTATTTTACCTTTGCATTTGACTAATAGAATCCCTATTGAATTATGTTTGCATGGCTTTGATATCATATGCATGGCTCTCAGAGAGCACAAGCTTGGTATTCATTTGAAATATGAGCCCATGCCTTTGCTTCTCTAAGTTGTTGATACTGTTTAATTATTATTATCTTTCCCTTTTCAACTCACGCCACCGTTTTTCCTTCATTGTCACTATGGAGCTCATCATTGTTTGTTTCAAGCTCGTGACTTACCTTTTCTTAAGCATACGATCAAAGGTTTGAATAGTTTGGATTTCTAGGCATGACATAATAGCTTGCGATCTTGGTGAGTGTAGCATACTTGGACCCACATCCCTTGGCTACTCGGATAATGACTTCAAAATTTCTTCCTTCTATCACCACAAAGTTCACCAATAATGCACATTTTGGCTTTGGAATGAAATAAATGTTGTATTATTGCATACACTGGCAGAAATAATGCACACTAAATGCTATTCAAATTAATAATTGCATCCCTTTGCAGAATTCATTTATCAAAAAATTAATGTAAGACTATATATATATATATACAACACTAACATGATTCCTTTTAACCAATTGTATTAACATATTTAGCAACATGACAATTCCTTTTATATGGATGACAATTATTAGCAAAATAATTAAACAAGGAGACAAACATTCATACCAACTAGGCATCCTAGAAATTACTGGTTAACATTATAAATCTTACCCGCTTACTCATTGTAATAGATAATTTCATAATAGTGATGAAGAACATAAATGAATAACAATCCATTAACAAACAACAAGAACAAGAAAAAATATATATCTTTTTTGGAATTATCCAACCATAGGATGCAAGTTAATGATTTTTCACCCAACCATAGGCACTCTAATATAGAGGCCATCCCAATCCAAAGTTATGAGACCGCAAGGGTGAATTCCTACAGTTTGGTTTTAAATTCTCTCACACATCTCAACATAGAAATCACAAACAAGGAAATTAACACTATAATTCCTCCCAAGCACAACAATCCAACTCCAAACAACAACACTCTCCCCTCTCAACCCTACACAACACCAGGGAATCCATTCCATTCTCTGCAATGCAATCCCACAAGAAACCCCCTTTCCCTCTAGTGCTCTAGTACATATAAGGGAATCACTTCTAGTGGGAACTATGGATTTATAACTACTAGTATTGGTTGATCTTTCTTTATCAATCATAGGTATCTATAGTCATGGTTTTCACATATGTATAATATCAATTTTGAAAGGAAAATACGTAGGAACAACAAACTATGGGTAGCTTAAGAGAGTGAGGAATAATCAATGAACTATGGATCCCCCTTGTGTGGTGAAAATCAAGGAAATATATTTCATGCATGCATTGGCACCATGTGCCTTCTTAAGGAGCACACATATCTTTACTTGGACAACTAATTCCAAAATTTGGTCAATAATTAGTTGACATAGATAAGGTTGGAAAACTTAGGGTAAAATGTGGGCAACAATAAAATATTGTTGTTTTTATCTTAACCCCCCCAATCCCTCTTTCTTCCCCTCTAATGGACTTGTAGCCCCCTTCTATATTCACTTGAAACCCTTTCATGGTTTTGTTAATATGATCAAAATGTACCAGTGTACAAAACCAAAATAAACTATGGGAATGGTTACTTGCCTAGTGAATAGTTAGCATACCAAGTCATACTTCAAACACAAAACAACACGTGTCTAAGCTTCAAGCCAAGTCTCATTAAAAATATATAGGCATAATCTAGGGGTCAAAATTTAGTGTATTACAGTAAGCTCATTTCCTTTGTTTAACTACTCGTTAGTGTAATTATTCAATGTGCTAGATAATTTATCATGGATACCCTTTATGATTTGTTCACAAGCTTTAATTCCCTTGTTAAATGCATGCAACCCATTGTTAGTGGTCTAAGTTATATGTTTGCTTGCAATATAGGTGAATAAGATTCTCCTTGACTCCTTTGTTGGTTTACTCCATCATGATTACTATATTATCTCTCCCTAGAAAGATTCAAATCTATACCATGAAAATTCTCGGGTCATACTCATGACCTAGGTGTGATATATGAGGGCACATATCTTTAGTTCTTTAAGTTCATTTTTATCTTGAAAATTTGTGAAATCAATTTTCACCTCAAACCAATGTTTTTCAACAATCCCCAATGGATCATGCATATGATATCTCTCGAGGGAAAAGTGACAGGATTCCATTTTATCCCTTTACATTCTTTCCCTCAAATAATTGGTCAACCCACACAAATCTATGAACAAAAGATATGGGAGACAAAATTCTTTTTGGTGCTTCAAGAAGTATGTGTTGAAACCATATAGAGCAGTTTGATAACCATTCTCTCTATTTACTGGCTTGTTAAGCACATGGGATGACAATGTATGGGGATGTTTTGTTTCTCCATAAATCCTTATATATGTTGATCTATTATCTATGTACCAATCTACAAACTTTTTCCATACTTCTATAGCCTCTTCTCACAATCTTGAGCATGGCTTGCAAAATATGAGATCATATAAGGGTGCAAAAATTAATCACAAATGTGAACATAATTGTGCATATACTTGTGCTTCCAAGGGTATTTACAATATACATGAAAATATAGTTGATCACGTGTCCAAGACCAACCCATGCCTATGCATGGATCAAAGGGGCATACTACATCTAAGAGATAGGAGGACAAATACAGTTCTAAAGGATTTGTGGGTGGATTGGGTTTGTCCTTTTTGATATCTTATCCTAGCAAAAAATATAGAATGGTTGCCTAGTTGAAGGCAATTCCTTTATCCATGATGGCACGAGTCAATGGTACCCAAGCTATTTTCAAATGTGTAGATAATTTTTCCCCATACAACTTACTGACCAACCGAATAACATACATGTATGTAGCTTTGAAATTGATAGTGGGAAATGCATATCTAGCTTTCAATGTCATACCTTCTTCATTTCAGTTGGCTAGGAGGTCATAGCAATTATGTGTGCAAGTGAATTCTTGTTCTGATTCATTTGTTAAAAACTATTTAACCTTTGTGAATTTGTGTTACTTTAGATTAGTAAGTAACAAGGATGCTATTCATATGCCATGTTCATTATATATCTACTTCTTGTTCACATCAACATGATCAATTAACAACCTAATTATCTTTTCATATGGCACTGTCCCTTGTCTAGCAACGACATTATGAATACAATACTTTTTCAAGTTTCTCACTCCATCAAGCTCATATTGTTGTCACTCATTCGAATCAAAGGTAGCGGGTGATCCTACCCCATATTTGATCAGTAATAACAGTTCCCTATAATTATGAGCATTACTAATTTAAGTTAATGTGAGGTATATGCATATATTGCAATTTTAAACTCCTTTGACATTGTCTCCATGGCCAATTGTTTCTCTTTGGTCGTCGTATCTTCTTTGAATTGATTTTATTTACTTGTTTCCTTTTCCTACCTTGTCTATTAGGTTCCATATACTTGATTTTGAATTTCACCCATTCCAAAAAACACAACTCATCGAAATTCATTAGTTAAGACATTAAAGTAATCCTAAGGAAAAAATTCAATTTTATAATTTTTGGTTCAAGCTCAAATTATACTTTTGAGATAAAACAAGGCCAACCTCAATTTAAGTAAAATCTTATTCAAATTCTTAATGGGTTCATAACTCCTTTAGAAATTGAATACTTCAAAACATGCTTATTCTTAGAGAAACAAAGGATTAATTAACATGAGAAAGCATTTATTTTGGATTTGGGTTGGATAACAATAGTCGAATTGTTAAGCCCTAGAAAAATCCCCATGTTATGTATATAACCCCTTATTAATCCCCTAGATATTGAATTGCTACATTTCTAGTGTTAATTAGTAGGTCGGATAGAACCCTTAATTATACCCTTTCATTATAATTATACCCTTTGTCTCTTATATATACCAAGTAGACCTAGTCTTAGGATAATATTATCTCATCTCATATTGTATTCTGAATTGGATATATTGTAAAAGGAGGTATCCCCGTCAAAGTGGATTGTATTCATTGACTTTCTATCATTTTTAAGGCGTTGGATCACAACATTTAGTATCAGAGCATCGATCTTAGGGTTTTGGCTTCTCTAAGCGAGTCATCGTATAATTTGTTCTATAATTTTTTTTCTTGGCCGATTCAGAAAGTAAAAAAATTGAGGTTACTTAGAAGACATATAAAGGAACCCATGGTAAAATATTTAGGTTCTGGATTGTTATAGTTTTGGAGATATAGCCTATGGGAGATAGGGTTTTTGACTCATCTTGAATTCAGTTTTAAATGAGTCATCTTGGGATTTTCACTATAACTTTTTTTCTGGGAGGTTTTAGACCATGAAATTTTGTGGAAAATGACGAGTCATCTCCTAGTATAGGTGGTCCAAATTTTATATTATGGTTCACTATAATTTCAGATATATATTCCATGAAATACAAGGCTTGTGTCTAATCCTAAAATACATTTTAAAATAGTCATCTTGGAATTTTCACATTAACTTCTTTTGTGTGATGTTTCAAACTTCGAAATTTTCAAAATCCCGAGGAGACATAGTGAATTACATTTGGAAAATGTTTTAGATTTTTAATCATTATAATTTGTGAGATATATCTTGTGGAAGTTGGAGATTTTTATTAATCCCGAAATTAGTCTTAAATAAGACATTTTGATATTTTTCTATAAATTTTTATCAGTGAAGGTTTAGACTATGAAATTTTTAGGAATTTAAGAAGCCATATCAAAGTACTACAAGCCAAAATTTCAAACTCAAAAGGGTTCAAAGTTCAAAGATATATCAGGACAAAGGTCATCCATCCATACATACTCCAAATTAAGGGTTTGAAAGGTACGTAACTTAGAATTGGCATAAATTTTGATTGGGAGATTTGTTTTTATTGATTCAAAGTTTGTGATAAAGAGGAAATAAAGGAATATTATTATTTTTATCCCACATGGCTCCAAAAAATTCTCAACACCAATTAAACCTCTAGAAGTCTCATCTATAACTCATGAAGAAAATGAGGATATACATAACAAGCTATCCAAATTGGAGGACCAACTTAATGATTTGAGTGCTAGGTCAATAACAAGTGATGAGTTGGTAAACACACAAAGAAAAAATCAAGAAATGGAAAATATGATGGATGAAAATAAGAATGACATGAAAAAAAAGATGGATGAAATTAAGGAAGAAATACAAAAAATCGTGTATGAAATGCAAAATTCCATGGAAATCATTCTCTTACATAAGTTCCCTGATAGGGACATGGAGATCCAAGGAACTCATGGAAATAAATGAGTGTTCAGTTTGAACAATCTTCCAATAATAAGAACTTTCCATGGGGATTTAACTCCAATAAGGGAGTTACTAATGGATGGTCTCCAAAAGGAATGAACCTTCCCAAGGTTGAATTAAGGAAGTTTGATGGAACAAAAGTATTTACCTGGGTGAACCAAATAGAGTAGTATTTTGAACTGCATAATATTATGGATGATAAGCAAAGGATTCACATAAAAACTTTGAACTTTGAGATAAAACCATATCAATGGGTGGTTACAAGGAATCCCCCATTTTATCATTATACTTGGGGTTTATTTATAAGAGACTTAGAATCACAATATGGGAAAGTTTGGGAACATGAGTAATTTAGTCAATTAAAAAGAATCAAGCACTTAGGTGATATTAAAGATTATAATTCATAATTTAAGGTATTGACCACAAGGGTGGATGCGATACGTGACAGACATTTGTTGGAAGTTTACACGGGTGGATTAAAAGAAGACATTAAACATGAGCTTTTCCTAAGACATCCTGCAAGTATTATGGAAGCTAGCAATTTTCTCATCATATTCAAGCCAAGAATAAGGCTACACACAAGTCTCCCATTGGAGCATACGTAGGAAGAAAAGATCATTTTGGGGTTCATAAGACAACTGTACGTCAATCGACAAGGTTGAAACCTCAACATATGGATGAAATAAGAGAAAATGGACTATGTTTCAATTGTGACAACAAGTACAATAGGGAGAATAAATGCAGTGAGAACAAATTATTCTACATAGACTATGAAGAGGAAGAAGATCAAGAATTGGAACCATCACAAGATCTAGAGCTAGAAGAGACTAATCCAATGATATATTGTCATGCATTGGCCGACATCATTTCTCCACAAACCCTTAAGATGCAAGGATTCATCTGTAACAACCCCTCTGTTACGTCTTAAAATAATTGAAAAATGATATGACATAAAAAAAAATTAAACATTAATAAAACATCATTTGAACAAGTGAAACATTATATTAACATACTTCGACAATACACCTTCTATTCCATTCATATCATTGCATAACTAGATTTAGATACAACTTCAATGTATTAAGGATCTGCCATATCGCATAACATCACATACAACAAGAGTACAACATCACGATTATTCAAGATCAACCACAACCAATTTCATCACCCAACATCATTGCTTCTAACATAAAAATCATCATACAAGGCAATCAAAAATATCTACCCATCCAATCTACCTGCAAGGTTAGGACATCCAAGACACATAATCAATGCTCAAGTCCAGGATTCATCCGATTGATTTTGACCAATTAAAGTCTCAAGACTGGAGAATGTTATGAGGAACTAGGAAACATGTAATTCCCTTAATCAAACTCAAATCTAGACTCATGATCAATATCAGTAAAGTACCAAATCATAACACAGTTTAAATCATTAAAATCCCAATTACTAGTCAATTTTTCCTTCCTTTAAATGTTATAAAAACCATAACTAACCATCATCTAGATAATATGCCATATCCTTATGAATTTCATCAATTAATTACAATTCCCCATTTAACAGATGTCTCTCTTTTCCCAAGGAAATACAAGCATTGGTCATCAATTAAAATTGGACAACCCTCCATTGCACAAATCAAGTAATGAGACATTATGAGTTAACATAATAGATATATGTAAAAAAATTGAAGGAGAAACTCTCAACCACTGAGAGGAGACTGCAAAATTTCTATGTACTTTATAAATCAAATATATTGTGATAAGTAAAATTCATGTTTGTGTAATGTCGGTTTCTGGAAATGAGAATTCAATTTTGTTTTCGGATACAAATTTCTCTTATGGGAGTCACAGAACAAGGCCTACCTAGTGCCAAAGCAAGAGGTGTGAAAAATGACCTTTTGAAGTAAAAATATCATGAGAGACAGTGCAACTACACAGAATAATTGCATTAAGTGAGCATGAGACCTCTTAAAGTTTAGAACTCAGGAGGGAACACACCGTGTGAGCCAGAGAAAAGATTCATCTTGGTGATAAGTCTCCATGAGGGAAAGCGAGGGTAAGTCTCCGTGAGGATAATTTCCTTGTTTTAGGTTTGAATGAACGAGATCTAATCGGGAGGAGTCGAAATCCCTTAACCGTTAGATCAAATAGGAGATGCGCACTTGTTAAGCCCTAAGAAATTTGGGCTTCGATATTTCAACGGATTATAGTCATTTGTATTAAGTGAGCCCCGAAGCCCGAAGTCGTGGAGTGAATATACACCGTAGATCGGTGCGATAATACTAGCCGTTGGATCTGTAAGAGTTTGACGATTCAACAATTTTGAGTCCTAACTGTCTAAGAGCTGAAAAACCGCGAAGCTCTGAAGTCCCTGAGTGAAGGATAGTCGTAGATTTGGTGATCGATTACGGGCCATTATATCTATGATCCTTCGTTCTTTGGAGGTTCGGTAATTCAATACTCCGACATAATTAAAGTCATGAAGCTAAAGGTTAAGGAACTCCCAAAGTCTCGAAGTCCGAAGAAACTCCTTATCGTCAAACTCTGGGTACACGTGTCTATAGATTTTGAGTATTCAGAATTCGACCATTCAGGAGGTGGTGGGTGAAATTTTCTTTGGTGAGAAAATTCCCAAACTCCGGGAGCCCGAAATTAATCTTGACCATTATTGACGGTGAATCAAGGACCATCAAATCTATGGGTTCAACCTTCACTAGTTTAGAGGTAACATGAGTTGTATAAGCATAAACTTCCTAAGCCCATAGCCCTGGATTTTCTTCTAGCCGTAGATCTGAGCAAGGTGTGCGAACCGTTAATCTTCGAGTTGTTCGGGATTCGATACTTCGGAAAAATGGAGTCGTTGTTGTAAAAAGGTGAGAAACTCCTGGAATCTCTAATTTCAGAGTAAATGACAACCATTGATCTTAGAGAAGTGTAAGCCATTAGATCTCTGAGCCCATCGGAGGTTTGGCGATCCAGATGAAATAGTCTCAAGTTGCGAAAGCAGGGAAAAATCCTGAATCCCAGAGTGGATATCCATCGTACATTCTCGGGTGAGGAGAATCTCTGCTAGCCATTAGATTAAATCTATAATCATCGACGAAGGTAATTGAAATTTTAGAGTTAACCTACAAGTGTCGGTCAACTTCGCTTTACGACTGAATTCGGTTGGTAATCACTTCGGGTGGAAAGGATTGTTAAATTTGACAATCTCCGGAGCACCGGAGTCCCAGAGCTCCTAATAGCTCCCTTTTTGGCTAGCGCTAGGTTCTAGCCCATGGTCACATGCATGACTTTGTCAAGGAAAAAAGGCTAACACACTACAGGTTAAAAATCAAACTCTAGATACTTCAACAGGCTTCCCTCGATTCCAAAAACTATGGTTTTAACTTCAAAATAACATAGACATTCATGCTACTGGTACTTCGGATTAAACAATGAATTCGAAAGAGAAAAACATGATATACAGTTCGGATTTGAAAAAATTTCATAGAGGTCCACAATACAATGAATTTGAATTGACATAAGCGTTAATAGGAAAACAATACAAGGTTTCAGATCCATAATACAATTCGACAGAGATTCCATCATACGAATTGAATTGGGATTTAAATGTAAATAAACAAGGGTCCATTTTACAAATGGAATTGTTTTTTCATAAACTCAATAGAGGATCTACGATGTGAATTAAATTAGGCTTTCGAAAGAATTTTATAAAACATACTCACTATACAAATCGTAACTAAATCCTCAATTGACCAACGAACGATGCATTGTTAAATTTACTAACATAATCTCAACTAAAAACTATGATCAAACATATTTCAAATATGAAATAAAATATAGTCTTTAAACATAGACTCTATGCAATATAAATTCACATTATACAATGAGGATCAAGCCGCTCAATTAGAGTTTTGAAAATGTCCGAAATTTACAACGAAGATTTAAAATATAACACTATAACTATTATTCGTTTGGAAGAAAACGTAACAATTGGAATTCAGACTTTCCAATGATTATATAGTGACTCTATCAATCTATTGTACTAATACACTCGTAATATAAATAAATTCAGGATATAAAAATTCTAGGACCAATGAAAGCTGCATAATGAATATGCCTTCGAGTCTTGCGCTCCTTCATTTCCTTCGCTTGCTAATCATAGAAACTTTATCGGTACCTCCCAAGCAATGCTAGGGGTAATATTCTCCCCCCTTAGCCCCCCGACCCGCAAAGGGGCCACACACCAGAAACCAATAATAATATCTCGTGGACTTGCCCTCGCAAGGAATATATTCCACTCTTTTCACAAGCTTGGTATCCCAACTCTCACAAGTAAAACACGGTCCAATAAAAATTTGGCAGCATAACAATGCTCAATAAATCCGATCCCTTTTCCCTTCTCCATAATTTGTTTTTATATACTTTTCTTCATTGACACATGTCCTCATGCACATATAATTAACCTTTTAGTAAATTTTAATTTGGATTACTCACTCACACTTGTCACAATCTCCCCAAGTTACACCAGTAATTACCATATTTATTTTAATTAAAAGGTCAAAATCCCTCACAATCCTCAGAGTGTTCCTATTTTCACTCCAAGGTGTCCCTTTGTTCCCCAGATTCTCATTTAAGGAGTGTCCCCTAACTAGATCTTAGTTAGAGTTTAATTAGGAGTCTTCTTCTAGTTAGACTAGTGTAGTTTGAATCTAGATTCTATTCTATGTACAACCAACCTCTCTAGTTATTATTTATTTCTATTTAAAATTTTCTTTTTATTAAATTCATACACACATGTGAATTTTATTCAATCTTTATATTTCTCCTGCCTTTTCCTATAATTATATTTATCTTAAGTTTAATATTTTAGTTATTCCCCAAATTAAACTTAGACTTAGGTGAAATCTTAGGCTTAGGCTTAGACTCTTGTTAGAATTTTCAATTAAATCTATTGTTTAATTAATTAGTTAATCCAACAAGGTCTAAATATTCCAATGTTTTTCTAGGCCATCTAGATTTATTGACTTAAGTTTAATTATGCGACGTGCCCTTCAAGACGCACCTCCTTGCTCCAAGGGTGCCACTCACCTTAGAATTTTTTTGGAAGCTGTCCAAACCTTGGAGTCAACACTCCACTCGGTCGACCTTGTGAGAAACTAAGAGATTCTAAGGAATAAAGACACCGCCTTATTGCGTGCTCCTTAGAAATATTCTTGAGCAAATGTTTCAGTCTTCCCTCACGACATTGTGGAATTTTCTAACTAGGTAATCGTTAACCTACAGTTCAGACCATGGTGGGAGTGCTAGTAGGCTGTGACAGGGACGCTGCCACACCTCTCCCTCAATGTCTAGTTTCTGTGCATGGTGTTGGCACAGGGGCAGACCCAGGGTTCAACGCTTAACAATGCACCAACAAAACCTCGACTACCGGCCCTTTCGGCAACACCTGCGAAGTAGGCAAAGTCTCACCCGAGGTAGAAGTAGGGGGGGTTACAGGACACAAGTGTCTGTAACCAGGCTGGGACACAGATCTGTGATACAATCGCTTTGCAGAATATTCTATTAATACTTAGAAGGTGACATGTATTAGTTTATTAACATCACAGAGCATAGTCAAGGATGGATTGGCATAGTAACAACAAATGATTATATATCTTGAGCACTAATCTATCTATCAGACAATTATATATCCTAACAACAAATGATTATATATCATGAGCACTAATCTATCTATGGATTGGCGTAGTAACAACAAATAATTATATATCCTAACAACAAATGATCTATCTATCATGCATACTAATCAAATCATTGAGCAGATTCATAACATAAATAACAAAACATAAAGAAAACCAAAGACATCAGATATACCTGGTTCACCCCAGTGTGGGACTATGTCCACCAAACCAACCGCTTCGCCTCTTTATTATTCATCTAGATCTTACATTCATTCACTTCTGTGCACTAATCCAAAGAGTCAAGCTTCACACCAGACATGAGATCTGTGCACTGAGCACCATATCCTCCTTCCAAAACTAGGTCAAGGCACAGAGCCAACTCTCTATTGAGCACATAACCTTAACACATATACATTCTTTTGCACAAAGCAACTCGAACTACTTGCACTTAAATTCCTACTTCTACAATACCTTCTTCTTTATTTATAATTTTACAAACCCTTACAATAAGGCCTAAACATGGGAAAACCCATGGAACGAGATCCCATAAACCCATTACAAAAACCCTAGAGAACCCCTTACTGGGTCCACATAGCCCACAAAATAAGTGAGATCCGTGATCTCAGCTCCGCATGGGCGCTCCTTCTTCAACAAACGTGTTAAAGTCCAAAAGTGGGCCAAATATGACCAAATTTTCCTTGAAACTTGGTCGAGGGCCAACATGCCCCCAACACTCACCTATGACTCGTCTCGAGTCACTCAGGTCTGAACAACACTACTTCGAAGGCCTCGAGCTTAACTTGAGCTACCTCGACTTGCTGCTTTCGCCTGAGCCTCCTACTCAACGAGCTCCTGGATCGTCTTCTCTGTAAAGGTGTTGGACACACCTACCACACTTAGAGGGGGGGTGAATGAGTGTGGGGATCTTTTTCCCAAACCTTCCCTCTTACACAATTTTTTTTTAGTTAACATTCAACATTTATTCATTACCCATTGCTGTCATTTACAACCCATTAAATGAGAACATATATCAACAACATGTATCAACAATATATCATCAACAATTCATCGCCACAAGGAACAAAAATAACACAAGATGTATGTACAATTTTTTCTTTTTATTATGAACAACAATCTGGGGTTTATGAACAACAACTGAATAGAGTACAACTCTACAAGAGCACCAACTCTATTATGCAAGAATAAACTTACATACTCAACACCAACTGAGATGAGGCAACAATCCTCAACAGATATCAATATGTCAACATGTATGCAAGCTGTCAGTATTGCAGCCCGCATGTGTATGCACCCTGGCTCACTACAACCCGCGTATGCACACGACCAGTGTATACAAGAAACTGCGTATACCTTATGAGCAGTTAGGGTTTATCCTTCAAGATCAACTCAGATCATCTGCAATCAATATATCATTCTCTTCTGTCTCTGACTGTCCAATCTGACCACCAGCCAATCACAACACATCCAAGCTCTCCAATAGATTTCTCATGCTCCACAATAAATCAATATGAATGCTATCTCAATTATGTATAAACAACTAGTATACCACAACAATCATGTCACCACTGAATCAAAAGAGTACTGCTCACTCCATCAACCAAATCAACCAAACTGAACCACATCATAGAAGCCATACCAAGAATGCCCTAAGCATTCACAACACATCAA
>SNQJ01S0013847.1:177211-187655 GCA_010110895.2 Picea sitchensis
ATATAATCAATAAGCCATAACACCTCAACATCATCATGTATAACCCATAATCTGAATGAAATCATAGTTTACCATACTCAAATCACTTGCAAGCAAGTGTCCTCAAAGAATAAGTCAATAATAGTATGCTCAGTAGAGCAAGATGTTACATACAACCCCTCTTGTTTTAAACTTCATCCCAAAGTTTGTAAAGTATATATAAAAGAAAGTAAATAAATGTATTTGATATAGATCTATATGTCTAATCTATCAAACAAGTAAGGAAACTGTTGACGCATCTCAAATGCGTCCTCCTAGGTAGCCGAGTGTGGACTATAATTGTCCCACTAGACCTTGACCTGATCGATTGTTTGATGCCGTAGCTATCGAATGCGATGGTCTAGAATGCGGATTGGCTCCACCATGATAGCACCCTCATCCAACACCTACAAAGAACTCATGTCAATAAAATGTGAAGGATCACTAATATAATGTCTCAAAACAGACACATGAAATACATCGTGCATACGCCTCAAAGAATCAGGAAAGGCTAATCGATAATCCACATGTCCTTTCTTTTCCACTACTTTGAAGGGTCCCAAAAATCTAGGAGAGAGTTTAGCACCCTTTCCAAACTTGATCGAACTCTTCTACGGTTTTACCCGCAAGAATACTTTGTCTCCAACTTCATAACTGTGGTCAACACGATGCGCATCGACATAACTCTTCTACTGATCCCATGCTTCCTTAATCCTTTGTCTTATCGATTACATCTATTCTTCCATTTCTTGAATCACTTCTGGTCATACCAGAAACTTGTCCTCGAGTCGATCCTAACTCAACGAAGTCCTACATGGTCACCCATAAAGAAACTCAAATGATGCCATCGTAATCGTACTTTGACAACTGTTGTTTTATGCAAACTCCACTAGTGGTAAGAATTATTCCCAACGTTTTTGTTGGTCCATTACATACATACATAACATATCCTCCAAAATTTGGGTTGTTCTTTCTATTTTCCCGTCTGTCTCTGGGTGGTAAGTTGTGCTAAAGTTTAGTTGTGTTCCCAAGGCCTCTTGGAAACTGGTCCAAAATCGTCCTATAAACACTGATCCTCGATCAGATATGATCCTTCTTGGTACACCATGAAGTCTTACAATCTCATTGACAAATACTCTAGCTATGTATGGAGCCTGATACATTGTACACACAGGAATCAAGTGTGCACTCTTCGTCAGAGTGTCAACTACCACAAAAATCAAATTGTGCCTTCTTACCGTCAGTGGAAATCCAATGATAAAGTCCATCGAAATGGCCTCCCATTTCGATTTTGGAATAACATGTGGATATAACAATCTTGCTGGATGTCTATGTTCAACCTTCACTTGCTGAAATTCTAGACATCTTGCCACGTAACCAACTATGTCTTCTTTCATTCCCTTCCAGAAGAATAAAGGCTTAAGGTCTGCCTTCATCTTCATGACTCCTCGATGAGCCATGTATACTGCTTGATACACTTCACTCAATATCAAACTTCTTAGTTTGTAGTTAGGCAATACGTAAATTCTTCTGTTAAATCTCAACAATCCATCATCGTCTAGTGAATAACTTTCATACTTCGGTACCATCATGGTATCTTGTCCAGTATTATTCTTAACTTCTTTATACTAGTCATTGTCGAATTGTAAAGTTAGAATCTTTTCTCGAAGATTTTTCTTAAGAGTTAATACCGAAAATATGCGTGGTCTCCGACTCAATGCATCTGCCACTCGGTTCATAGTTCCTTTAATGAAAGTAATTTCAAAGTTGTATTCACTAAGTAATTATGACCAACACCTTTGTCACGCATTCAGGTCACTTTGTATAAAAATATGCTGCAATCCACAATGATCTGTCTTTAATTCAAATTTTTGTCTAATTAGATAATGCCTCTAAAATATTAAGGCATATACAATTGCCAATAATTCCAAGTCATGCGCTGCATAGTACTCTTCATTCTTTCTCAATTTCCTTGAAATGTAAGTGATCACTCGTCCGTATTGCATCAAAAATCCGCCTAAACCCTCCTTGGATGCATCTATGCATACCAATAATTCCTTGTCCATGTTGGGGACTTTTAGTATCGACGTTTTCGTCAAAAACTCCTTAAGCTTTTGAAATGCTTCCACGCATTTCTCTGTCCATACAAACTTCTTGTTCTTCTTCTGCAATTTAGTGATCGGATTTGCTATCTTTGAAAAGCCTTCAACAAATCATCTGTAATATCTTGCTAGACCCATAAAACTGCGTACTCCTTGTACGCTTGTCGATGCTGTCCATTCCATAATAACCTCTACTTTCACTGAATCCATATAAATACCTTCACCATATATGATATGTCCTAAATAATGAATCTTCGTTTGGTAAAACGAGCATTTTGATAGCTTCCCGTACAATTTGTTTTCTCTTAGGCATTGCAGGACCAATCTCAAGTGTTCATCATGATCTTCCTTCGTCCAAGAACAAATTAGTATGTCATCATTAAAAACTTGAACAAACTTGTCCAAGTATTCAAAGAACACCCCATTCATCAAACTCATGAATACCCCCGGGGCGTTTGTCAATTCGAACGGTAAAACTGTAAACTCATAGTGTCAAAATCTCATCATAAAATTGGTTTTATGGATATCTTTCTCTTTAATCCATAACTGGTGATATCCTGAGCTCAAGTCAATCTTCGAAAACATCATCACTCCTTTCATATGATCAAATAAATCGTCAATCCTTGGCAACGAATACTGGTTCTTGATCGTATCTTTGTTCAATTGACGACAGTCAATGCAAAGCCTCCATGATCCATCCTTCTTTCTAATAAAGATCGTTGGCGCACCCCACAGTGATATGCTTGGATGTATCAATCCCAAATCTAAAATATCCTTTAATTTCATTTTCAACTCCTACAATTCCTACACTGACATATGGTAAGGCGTTCTTGTTATTGGTTCAGTTCCAGGTTTCAAGTCTATTGTAAACTCCAACTCTCTTTGAGGCAGTAAACCTGGTAACTCTTCTGGAAACATGTCTGCAAACTCTTGCACTACAAGAAGGTTTTCTAGTCCTTCCACCTCCCCCTTTTCATTCAACGCTAATATTGCATATAAATTTCATCCCTTGCACATACTCTTTTGCAATTGTAGGGAGGAAATAAACCTCAAGAACACTCCCTGTTTTCTTCCTACAATCACTCTACTTTGTCCCAAATCATCCATCAAACTTAACAATTTCATCTTACAGTTAAGTATCACATCATGAAATTCCAACCAATCCATACCAATCACTATGTCATAAGATATTAAGATCATGACATAAAGATCTATGTTTGTCAAAAAATCTCCCAAGGTAAGGCTATAGTCCATAACCTTTCCTCCAACCTTCTGTGTGGCACCTGATGCCATTTCTACGTATTTGAATTCGTCCTGCTTGATTGCCTTTAACTTAATTCTCTTCATCACTGCACTAGAGATAAATCTCTCTGCAACACCTGGATCTATCAATATATTGTAATTTTGGTCTGTGATTGTACCTGACGTCTCTAGCATAGTGGATTGGTGCTCATCCTGGCGGTTGTTCACCGCTGCATGTATCCTATGGGATTTTCCAAAATCTCCAACTATAGTGGGTCCTGATGATCTGGCTGCTCTGGCCTTCTCAATTGGACAATCTCTCTAGTAATGTGGCTCAACACATGTCCAACATCCAATCTTCGGTCCAGTGCTCCTAGTCCCCGAAGTAGAAGTTGTTGGTCTAACAACGTTTGATCTTGGTTTGTTATGCTAAACATCCCTAAACTGCTATTACTGTAGACAACGTTGTTGTTGCTGCTGTGGTCCTCTGTAAGGAGTCCTATGATGATGGGTCTGTCACCATGGTGTCATGAACATAGGTTCTCTGGGCGTGTCTTGATGCCCTGAAACTTGTCTCATTGGTGTCTGATGCTGCTGCGCTCCCGGTGTCGCCTGTACAACCTATCTAGAAGGAGTCCTACCCTTACCCCCGTTGTTCATCTCTTCCTCAACTATGAGGGCCTTCTGAACTGCATCGTGTAATGACTGAGGAATTCGGATCCGTACCTTTGCACAAATGTTGTAGTTAAGGCCAAACACAAACTTGTTGACTTTTAACTTCTCCATGTTCATATGTGGAGCATACCTAAGTAACTCCATGAATATTTCCTCATACTCTAGCACCGTACGACTACCATGTCGTAAGGCATTGAAATCATTAAGTTGACGTTCAATTAATTCCTTGTAAAAGTACCTCTCCCGGAACTGTTCCTCGAACAAATCCCATGACATGTCTTCGACGACCATGTTTGGTTGAGGTAGGAGTGTCTTCGACCATAGAAGATCACTCCCCTTCAGTTGAAATACCACCATGCATACTTTCATGTTGGAGGTGTAATCACAAAGTGTGAAGAACATCGTCATGTTCTCCAACCATGCCTAGGTGGCTAAGCTTTCCATGGCATCCATGAACTCAGGAAAATTCACCTTCTCAAGTTCTTTGTGTATACTAGCACTACTAGACGGAGTGAACTATTAACCCTCATTGGGTACATACGCTCTACCCTGATCTCGATCCATGTGGTTAATCAATGCCTTGGATATCCTCTGGAAGGATCTCATCAAACTTACCACATCTCCCACAATAATCTATTATGACTTAGTATTCTACTCATCTCCCTAGGGGTTAGACCCTTCTGGCGTGGGTACTATCGTAGGTTCCACACCTCTTCCTCCAACACCACGTTGTCTACTTCCCCTGTGTCCTCTAACCATGATTACCTGCAAGAAATTTTTCAGATATTTATTAGCGATCTAATTCAATCATTTAGTTTAACACAATGGATGGCGTAGTGATCCAATGTCACAGGGTTGAACCCGCTCTGATACCATATGTAACAACCCCTCTATTACGTCTTAAACTAATTGAGAAATAATATGAGCTATTTTTTTTTGAAACATTAATAAAACATCATTTGAACAAGTGAAACATGATTTTCTTTTTTGTAAATAAAAGTGTAGAACCTTGTATTAATGACGTCTATATGCTATACAATGACGAGTGTTAGCCACATGTTCCACCACTAGAGAGAAACCAGAACATGTAGTTACTTGATGTTAAGATATTGACACATCCTTCTGAGTTCTAGCCTTGCTGGAACTAAAATGCTTACACAAAAAATTACAGTATGTCTGCGAAAACAAAAATATGCAAACCATTTTCTGCAACCTTCCGCTAAGGCTAGCTATATACAGAGCCGCCATGACTAAAACTACACAGACATAATAAGAAAAAATTGCTAGTTCATCTATATTGTTGTCGTGGTACGCTAGACCATCGACTTTGCAAATGAAATAGACAAAAAACTGAAACCTGGAGACATCTATCCATAGCTGGGCCTGGTTTCCATTTATAGTGTAGACCGGGGTGAACCGCTGACTGCAAGTCGGGCATCTGGTGCGCACAGGAGCATATGTGAGTTCATCAAATAGGATATCCATCCATTATCCGAGGATGCTATGTGAGTTCACCTGGTCATCCTATTTTTTCCTGATCTCGAAGAGAAGTTGAAGGTGATCCTCCGCGAGACGGTTGACAAAATGCTGTGGTTGTTCCTCCTCCTCCTTGCCAGATTCATTGGTAGCCCGTGTGGTGATATCTTTGTTTGTTCCTGCATTTTTCTACAGTTGCGAGCTTGGAGGAATATCCTCCTCCACCTTGCAACTTCCATCACCACAGTAGTGGTCG
This sequence comes from Picea sitchensis, assembly GCA_010110895.2. NCBI lineage: Eukaryota > Viridiplantae > Streptophyta > Pinopsida > Pinales > Pinaceae > Picea > Picea sitchensis. The sequence goes on from SNQJ01S0013847.1 coordinate 182,981, forward strand.
CCTGGCTTGATGATGGGGGGGGCAAGAGGTTGGTGTCCAGAGTGGGGCACACACCCAAGGGTGGTGCCTCCTCTTTTACCTCGCTCGGGTTGTGAAGCGGTGGTGGAGAGGAGGGGTAGTGAGAAGTGGAGGAGTTCGCCTCCAATTTTACCGAACTAGCTCCATAGAACAAGAGAGGAGCTGTCTGCGTCCTCTGGGAAGTGTGTCGTGGGATGGAAAAATGAGTGATGAGTGCTCTTTGGGAGGGGGGTAAGCCTGTTACCACGAGAGAGGGTGATGTTATTGCGAGCACCCCTCTTGGGATTTCCGTGCTTCCGAGGCATGCTAAGGGGGATATGGAGGTGGAGGAAGGAAGAAATGGAGGCCGGGGGAGATGCAGGGAGTGATGGAGGGAAACAGAGAAGCTGAGAGGGAAAGTGGAGCGGAGGGAATCAAGGAGAATGTCACTGGTTCACAAAAAAGGTTGCAGAGAACAATGGTTAGGGAATTTTTGTGAGAGCTGAGGAGCGTAGCAGGAAGAGTGCACCAGGGTGGGTAAGGAATGGAATGAGACCCCTGATCGAAAGCCTGGTTGCACCTCTTGTAATATCCCTAAGGCTGAACCCAATTGTAAATATAATTACAAATGTACTTAAGCTGGTGAGCTGTTTTGATGTCATTTTTCTGTATGCACATTTCATGGCATAAGTGCACACAGGTACTACGCAGTAAGAACGAGGAAGTGTGCACATTCCAGGATATTGTGCACAACATCTTAAGTGCCCGCGATGTGGAGGCTAGGGAGCCTTATGTATATGATATGTTTTATAGGCTGGTGAGATGGTATTGTAAGCTAGGATGCTTATGTTTTGATTAGGCTGGAGAGCCTAGATGTTAAAGGCTAGTGCGCCTATTTTTGTACATGTCTCATATTTAATATAAAATACATCGTTGCGCGTAGACCGACCATGATAAAAGAGATGGGGGACTAAACTCCACTAGTTAGGGAAAGGGAGGGGCTAAGTTAAGGAATATTATATTAATATTTCTTAAATAATCAAGTATGGATAATTATGTTATCCTAGGTTCTAAAGTCGGGGCCAAGTGGGCCAAAGTAGATCCCAACATGACAAGTGTCAAGATTGGGACATGCATACATATTGTTGAACTTAGTTCATTTCTGGGCACGCTCCCATGAAATTGAACTTTCATTCATCCATACAGTCAATCATCCATGATTATTGGCATCCATTGAGCTATCCAGGATGTCTTCATGACTTTACCGGAACCCGTATCCAGAGCCTTTTCTGCGGTGTAACTATTATCTTGGGAGCGGGATTGAAGAAGTGAGTTGTCAGGCCTGTGGGATATTAAATAGGTGGGTTGCCATGCCCGTGAGCAATTCTTTGGGTGAGAGAATTGTTGGGGATTGATTTCCTAAAGGTGTTGAACTACAACTGCAGGGCTATGAGACTTCCTGTCCGGCCTGTTGCTGAAGCCCTGGAAGGGAAGTGGGGCAGCCGAGGGACTGTTGAGCAGAGAAGGGGCACATTTCCTTGTGTGGAACAGGTATGTGGGGAATGAAGCATTGTAGTCTGTTAGTTGAGTGAGCACCTGAGACAAAGTCTTTCCTATTGTTGATGAGCCTTTAGCCTAGTTAGGAACCCCTTTGCCCGGGTGGAGATTAGTCCCAGCTCGGGGGTGAATCACGGTTGAGAGTGATGAACAATGTGGTCTAAAGCTGGGAGGCTCTTGGAAGGTCTTCACGCAGTTGGTGACATTATTACCAAGATAAGTGCCATTTGTGTGATAAAATTACATGCTGCATTGTTATTTACGTGTTTATTTTATGGGTTTATCCCATGCGTGATTATATTTGTCTGTGTGTTTATGGGTATTGCTTGTATATGCTACATGTATATGTTTATTGCTATTTTAGTATGAATCCATGCATTTACGTAACGTATTTGTCTGTTCACGTTTATATATAAGCTTCCGCAAGAGTTCTGTGTGTGCATATGTTTTAATGGCATGCAGTTGGAAAAATATGTATGTGGCATAACTAAGTTTGGATGCTGAGTATGTTATAGTATGTTCCGTAGAGAGAGAATGTAAGTGTTCTCTGTCATAGCGTGTCCTGACACGGAGATGGTCGGGAATGCCACAAATTGGTATCAGAGCATGAAAGAGTGCTTTGGAGTAGGCATGTCCCGGCCTGTGGGAGGCCGGGGTGCGTTACAAATTGGTATCAGAGCATGAAAGAGTGCTCTGGAGTAGACATTTCGGGGTTTGTGGGTGGCCGGGTGTGTCATAAATTGGTATCAGAGCTTCGGTTTCAACATTGAGCCTGAATGGGTCGGACAAGTCTAGTTAAAGTGAAATTTCACAGAGGTTTTATTTCGATATGGCCAAATTTCGAGTTGCAGAGCGTCTAGCTACAATATGGTACTGAAATTGGGAAAAAGCCCCAATTTCGGTTGGTAAATTCATGGGGAAATGGAGAAATTCGGCCAAGTGGTGAGATATTATTGTTTTAATATTTGTTCTAGCAAATTTGAACTTGGAATTGGTCGAATTTGAAGTTACAATGAAGCCATGACAGTTGGAGCAAGTTTTGTAATTAAAATTCCCAATTCATGAATTGTTTTTTGGTGAATTCGTTCCAGAAATGTCAACACACAGCGATCTGTTGTTACAGAGGTTGAGCTGGTGTTATCGGGGTGAAATAGAACAAATTTCATAGTTGTAGAATGCCTATGGTGAATTGGTAAAAAGCCTCAATTTCTGCAGTGAAATTTATGAGGAATCGATGCGCATAAAGGTGAATGGTGCAGTGAAAAGCTTGGGATATGTAAAATTTGACACTGCGTGACAAGGTATTGGTGTATTGATGTGCGCGTTAAATTTTAGTACCACATGGAAAAATATTGGTGAGAAGGTGCGCACACTAAAATTAGCATTGTGCAGAGTGCACACACATAAGAAGGTGTGCGTAGTGTGGACACACATAAGAAGGTGTGTGCGGTGTGCACACACATAGTAATGGTTCACGTGGTGTGCGCAGTCTTGCGAAACACATAGGAGTTTTGGTTGGTGCGCACACAATATGAGTATAAGTTGTTTCACAACAATGTAATCAATGATGCGTGCATAGTTTTAATGTGCGGTGGAGATGTACTAAACTCTAGCACGGTGCAACGCGTCAAGTGAAATGCGCACGGAATATCTGCGCATGGTAGATATTGGCACGCAACATAAAAGTAGTGCACACAAGTTATTGGCATGTGACACAAATGTAGTGCATAGTTATTGGCACGACAAAGAAGTGATACACAATGGTTTTAAGGTGCACGAAGCATGATTTACCTTGTGATGTTGCATCACATGGCAAATATGGGTGCACAGATTGGAAATTGTGTGCGCAAAGTTGTTTGAAGGGTGAAGAACAACAAAACAGTGAAGGGTAAATTATAAGACCTAATTAGCTCCATGGAGCCATAACTTATGCTCAAGACTCGGAATTGAGCATGTGAGCAGGCGTTGGAAAGGTCTTGGACAGTGGAATATAATTATCCACCCAGAAAATTGATCAAGGCATTCAATGTTTCAGGAAATCAAAAGAAAGGCTTCTGATAAATTATTGAACCAAAATGGTTCATATTTTTCATAAAATTGTTGAAACAGTCAGTCTGACAAAGTTTTGTTGGCTGCACATTTTGCAGAGTTAACAACAAATAGATTAGATCAAGACCAGTTCATAGTCCATAGGAATGGAAGAGGCATAGAGGATTTATAGTCAGCAAGATGAAGTCAGAAGGATGGATGTCCATTTGAGCATTGAAGGAACAAACTCCAATGGACATGGAGAAGAAAGGGATGAAAACATGAATATGGAAGAGACCATTAAAAATTTACAGAAGGATGTTCAAATCCATAAAGATGATAATGAAAAGCTTATGAGAGCCAAGGAGTAGCAGGATGACTTCAACATGAAGTTATTGGAGAGCTTGAACATAATAGAAAATAAATTGGATAAGGAGAGTGGCTCGAGCAAATCGGGAAGTCACAAGTCTCATGATGAGAAAAGAAAATCAAGAAGTGTTAGCATGCATCACCACCACTCCCCGAGGAATTCCAATAAGAGGGAACACAACAAATCAAGTCCATCCCCTGTTAGAAATCACAAGAGGTCTGAGGTGGATGAGCTATGAGGAGAAATGAACAAAATCAAACCTCCTACATTTGATGATGAGAACAAGAAGGATGAAGATTCAGAAACATGGTTGTTGGGCATGAGAAGGTATTTCCAATTACATAATTATTCTTCTCACGCAGAAGGTAGAATTTCCATCTATCAACTCAAAGGAAAAACATCCATGTGGTGGGATCAACTTGTGCAGGTGCAACACATCAAAGAGAAAAGTGTTACTTGGAGGGAATTCAAGAAGTATTTCGAGAAGAAATATTTGACTAAAAGATACTATGACAAGAAAATGAAAGAGTTATTTGAACTCAAGCTGGGGAGTATGACAATAGATGAATATGAAAGAAGATTTTTAGAACTGCTGAAGTATGTCTCTTTCATCAAGGATGAGACAGTGAAGATTCAAAGGTATTTTAGTGGATTTCCATCAATTATCAGTGACAAAATATAGTATGATGATCCCAAGACATTGGAGGAGACCATAAGGCGAGA
>SNQJ01S0013848.1:21419-40999 GCA_010110895.2 Picea sitchensis
AAAATTTTGGCAATTTTTAAGGTAAAATAATTTTATCCTATAGAATTTGGGCGAATCATTTTTAAAATAGTGAATCTCATTTTTGGAAAAACCATGGAAAATTAGCCCATGAGCGAAATTTAGCCCCTAAAATCATCCCTAGCTCTAAGCCTTCTATCTTCATGTTTGTTAACCTTTAGGAGTAAGCTATTATATTCATGTAAAGGGTTGTATTCTGAGCAGAAGGGATATATTACCAAGGACTTAATCTTGTAATCTTGGATATAGATTTGTATAGACCTCCTTCAAGGTAGGTATAAAATTCCAAGGTTCCAAAGGCCCTAGAACCCTTTTCTTAACCCTTATCTTTATTTAGAAAAAATTACATTAATTTAAGAGATTTTATGCCTCTACACTTAGATATATCCAACTTTTGAGGACTCAACCCTTAATGGGTTTTTTTTAATCCTTTCCATCTAAAATTATTCTAAGGTTTACACAATTGAAATCCCTCTACCTATATATCATTCATCACTCTTATACTCTTTTTGTCACTTCTTTCCCTCCAAAATCTATGCCTATAAACTATCCTACACCCCATTACTACCTCTTTTTCCCACAATTATCTCTCTAATCTAAAAGAATTGTATATCAAAGGATATCTAAGGTAAAAATGTCCATTCCATTATATTTGCATTCTTCCTTATGCAAATTATTTTAATTAGTGTTGACGGGCATAAGTAACACATTGTCAACTGGAAGGTCAAATCTGGATCGAGGTTGTCTAAATAACCCAAGCCATTTGGAGTGAAATGACCTGACAGGTTTAATGGCTCCATTGGCCAACTAAAATCCTAAAATAACAAAAGAAAGGAAACTAATCTAAAAGAAACTACGATGCTATGTACGTGAATTATTTACAAGTGTCAAAGCAAAAACTTAAGCATGTGATTATGAACAGGGTATTTACAGTTTGCAAGTTTTAGTGGGTGTCTTGAGAAATCAATGTTTTTACAATTGTTTACGAAGTAGATAAAGAAAGCACATACATTTTATACTTTTTGTTTAATAATTTAAAATCTAAGAACTAAAAAAAATACTAATAAAACATAATTTGAAACAAGAACAGAATAACAGTCAAAGCCAATCTAAATTGTTCCTATTTCATTAATAAAAAAACTAATAACAGACATAGAATGCGAGTAAAACTAACCTGAGATTAATCAATTACTGAGTTTATGTCTCTATGCAATTCAAACTCCCAGTTATCTTGCCTGTAAGAAAAACCTGTAGCAGGCTTGTGTTAACATTCCCATAGTAAACTCAAAGGTGTGCTTCGGAGTAAAGATATAAGAACAGAGTAATAAATATGTAGATCATGTGATCTTGTAATGATGAATAATTATAGTAAGATAAATTTAAGATAAACTATTTTTGTAATATATCACTCAACATCAAGCATAAATCAATGATATTTGAATGAAATAACGATCACAGATATGATATATGAACAAAAAATTATAGACAGAATTTAAAGTGCAAAATAAAATGAAACATTATATGCTAATAAGACTAAAGTTGTATAACATAGTAACATTCCATAATATAAAAGGAAAAATGTAATGGAACAGTGTCACGCTGGACTAAATCTGAGGTGTGAACAACTTGTCTATACAGTCTTGAAAGTTACTTGTCCATAATGCGTCCAAAAAAATGTGTCTTTACTACTGAGAATGAACAGTATTTAAACTACTTCAAGCTTCATATGCTCATATCTCACAGGATAGAATTGAATCCATAATAATTGACTAATATTACAAAAATAGTGAAAATAGTAACCACTCATGCAAGAGTTGGTTTGTTCAAAATTAAACCACAGTTTGATCAAACCTAAAGAAGAAGAAACTACTGAACATTTGAGCGTATAATTGAAATATTTTTGCTCCAAGCAATCAGCAGCAAAATCCTCCATTTCCTGAGAATAGCAAAACCGATTTGATATATTAGAAAAAAAAAACAACTACTAATTATTCAAAAGAGACTTAGCTACAGAATCATAGATTTTGTAGCTAGTCTTATTTTTAGCAAATGAAATCAAAATTCAAACCTTCCTATTTCAACTTTGACAACAGAATCGAATAAAATCAAAACAAAACATTTTACCATTAAAAATTATCCAAAGAGGGATCAGACAGTTCAGAGTTTATAATTGCTTTGAAATTGATCGTATTCTTAATGATTATATTTCCAGCCCTCTTGATTATTTTATTCTCCCTCTCTGTATGTGCCTTGAGATCAAGGTTCTCTTGTTTCAACAGATCCTTCTGAGTAGTCAAGGTTCTAATTCGGGCCTGTAAGAGAGGAACATTTGTTTAGTAACGCTCTACCCAATCGAGGCAGCTATCACAATGTACCGGGGTGACGATAGATCAACGTGGGACATAATCGACTAGGGGTGCTTCAATCTTACCCATAGTTTGTTCCATATCGTGCTCAATACCCGAAAATCCTTCTTTACCCTTAAGACATGGGGGTAAATTCGTCATGAAATCATATGGTTCAACATGGGTGATAAACTCCCTCTTGGAACATTGATTTTATGGGTCTTCCTGCATCAAGAAACCCTCTATCTCATGATCAGAGCCTCGATCATCGATCTCGATCGGTTCGATCGAGCTCATATTATTACCATTTCAGTTTCTTAGTTTTCTAGAGATTAGACGACCAGCATTCTTATTCTTGAAACTCAAATCCATGCATTGTTGTTTCCTTACTTTACAGAGTTTCTTGACATCAAATTTAACATTAATGTCTAAACTAGCATCATTCATAGGCACATGAGGATCATTTTCCTTTAATTCAGCAGTTACTTGTTTTGGATATCTTGCAGGTGAAGACTTACATGGTAATCCTTTATCTAGAGGAATTTCATCAATAAATTCTAGTCCATCAATTGAATTAATGAACTGGCTTTCAACCACTGGCCTGTCCAAGTTAGGGTTTGCAATTAAAAGAGGATTGGTTGTATCATCGGCCTGTGTGAATCCATTTCTTATCAGAAAGGTTTCCCAATTGTCACATATCTTCGATAGGTGATGAACCAACAAGAGTTTAACTATTCCATGGTGAAACAGGTTCGAATTGATACCCTGTCGCTTGTAACACTTGGACATCTTGTAAAGAAACATAAATAGGTAAAATGGAATATCTAATTTGAACCCTATGAAATTCATAAGAAAACAGATATGGTATAAAAAAACTAGCCCGTATCAACCTTCATACGTAACAAATTGCTTCAGAATTAAAAGTAGACTATGCCATCTGGTTTTTAACAGAGCGATAGGAATACCTTTTATACAGTAAGTGGTTTTACGGGATGTCATAAATAAACTCCACGGGACCTCTTCTATTCTGGCATTTTTAAACCACCTATCGCCCTTTGAGGGAGCCCTATCGCTTTGCTCACGAAATCCTCTGCCAATTCCAACTGTATATCTACAATCTTGGCTCTAGAACTGTCAAAGGTTTGTGTAAAAGATTTTTCAACCTGGAGATTATAGCCCTCGAACTTCTTGAGGAATACATCCCACCCATGATCCTTTATGTCATCAATAGCATCGTCATGGGATAGTAAGTCTTGGCATCCATTCGGCTCTATACGAATGACGGGTTCCATGACCACTGTAAAAAGGATGCAACAAAAATCACTCGAAATAGTTTTAGGTTCCCAACGTGCGAGCAACAGAAACAGGTCTGAGTGGAGGGTGAAAGCATAAAAATAGTAGAGCATGGGGGGTATCATAACTCAAATAGGAGAATTAGGGAGAACGAAAACCAGATGGCTCACAAAAATCCATACCATCTCTCGCTATGAGTGTCAAAACCTATAGAGTACAAAACCCTATGCGCACAATAAAAAGCTTCATTAATATTTTGGGCCAGCAAGGTAAGGTGAAAATGCAAGTACAACATGCCTGTACTCATTGGCATGAATGTTGATATGACCATTAAACTCATGAAAAGAATATCCACAGTTAACCAAGGTTCTCCATGCATCAAAACATTTTGACAATGAACTATCGAACCATTGAATTCATAACAACCATAATAAAACAAGAAAAAAATGATAATGGATTAATCAACCATTTCATAAGATTTGAATTTTAATCACATATGGGTGGATTTTAAAATGATATTTCTAAGGTAAAAGATTATTAAACCAAGCCAAGTTTTATGTTTAAATTCATGCTTACAGTCATGAATTAAAAATAAAACAACGAAAATGCAAATGATAAGAACTCGATAAAGTGAGCTTTAATACAATAATCGTCTCAGAACTCAGAAATACAAACATTTATAAATGGGAGGTGATGGAATCTACAGAAAGGTGTAATCTCTTTCAATATTGTTAAAAATCAACAATCATGTGTGGCTGCCAACAATGGCGATGTACTGGGCGAAGAAGTTATCTATGCATCACCAGAAAATTCATGTCAAGGAATCAATGGAAATAAATTTTTATGAAACAGTTAACAACAGGTCAAGCACTCAGAAAATAAGGTAGTGTAGCATCAGATGTATTCCTATCAAAAATGTAATCTGGTATCAAATCTAGATTACGAATGAAACGATTTTTAGGCAACCGACTCTGATATTGTTAACAGGGCCATTGTTGCCAGCAGGCATCCATAGCCTCGGCAGGGATGTCATTTAACCTACTCTAACACCTCTATCCTATCCAAGAGTCATCCATTCATGATAAAGAACATCTTTACTTTTGATCAATTCAAAGAGACATACCTAAAAAAATTCTTAAACCCGACATTCCTTCGCTGCCAGCAGGCCTGTTCAATACCCTGGCAAAGTTGTCTTGGTATCATGCATGCATTTACCCGCTGCCAGCAGACCTTGTTAGTGTCTCGGTGAGTTTACAGACACTTCCCACACCTTGCAGTGCTTTCAAATATCTAGAATTTTCTTATAAATTTGTGGAAACTTTATGATATTCAAGAGAGCGGGGTGATACTCAAAATCTTAGATTTTGAAAACAAAACTTGATCCTTGGCAACTTATTTTCTTTCTTGACGACCTTCATCATAATATGAACACTTAGATTTTAGTTAAGAAACCATCTCGAGGACAGGAAGGTATAATTGAGTTGTTTTCCTTAAAACAAGGACAGCGTTAAGAGTTTTATTAAGGATAATCGTATCCTCTCGTAATTTTAATGAGAAACCAGAAACACTGTTTTGAACAGAAATTTACTTTTTTTTATCTGAGTTTTAACATTTACGGCACAGATGCTTTGAGGAGTCGTTAATTTCTACTGATGAATGAAAATTTTGATTTCCCTTCCACGAATGAAATGGTGACTTAGACATAATTATTTGAAAACAAATCAAAATCAAGAAAAATGAAAAGAACCAAAATTAAAAATAGAAAAGAAAAGTAAAAGTATGTACAAAGGGGCGGATCTGAAATCATTAGGTAAAATACCTTTTGAGAGCCTGGCCATTCACTGGGAAAGTGTCTGGTTGTCCCTCCAAATTATGTAGACGAAAAGATCTGGGACCCAATTTTTCAGAAATTACAAATGGTCCCAACCACAGATTCTGGAACTTGGTGTGCTCCCCCTTTCCCTCGTGAGATTTGTCCCATTTGAGAACCAAGTCTCTGACATCAAAATTCCTATCTGAAGAATAACTTGAATCAAACCAGTTTTTACAATTTGTTGATGTTGATCCAGTTTCTACTTTGCTTGTGCTCTTACTTCCTCCAGTTTTACTAAGGCATTTATTCATTTTTCTAGAGGAGGGCACTCCTCTTCTTGAACTTTCTTTGATAATTGCAGAGAAGGAAGTAACACATGCGAAGGGAGAATTGTTTCTCTTCCGTGGATGAGGAAGAAGGGGGAATTACCCACAGAGGCTTTTGGGGTTACTCTATTAGCACAAAGTGCATTATACAGTGCATTGTGCCAATTCTTGTGATTTTTTGAAACTGTCCTTTTAATAATCTTGATTAAATTTTTGTTCGTTGATTCTGCTAGGCCATTTCCTTGAGGGTAGTAGCTAGCAAAATACTTCATTTTAATCCCTATTTCCAAAGAAAAAATGTTCATATCAAGGGATGAAAAGTAAGAGGTGTTATCAAAAACCACACATTCGGGGATGTCGAATCGAGTGATGATATGGGAGTTAAGGAAAGATACGACCTGATTTGTATTCACCACTTTCAAATGTAGATCCTCAGACCATCTAGTAAAATAATCTGTTGTTGTAAGGATATACTTGTGTTGCTGTGAAGAAGAGGTGTTAATTGGTCCTATGATGTCAAGGCCCCATTTTTGAAAAGGAGAATCTACAGTAACATGCTGCAAAAGGAATGTTTCCTTTTTCACCCATCCTGCAGCCTTTTGGCAGATTATGCATTTACGACACAGCCATGGGCATATTCAAACAAGTTAGGCCAATAGTACCCAATTCTTATAACTTTGTGGGTAGTAGTATCTCCACCTAAATGACCACCGGCTTCTCCTGCATGAAGTTCAGATAGCACTTTTTCTGCCTCTTCCTTTTCTAAACAATGCATAAGAACACCATCAAAGTTCTTTTGAAATAAAACATCATTTATTAACTGAAAAGATGCAGATCTGAGCCTAAGTGCTCTTATGTTTTTAGGATCAAGATTACGAGGAGCAGATCCATGTGTCAAATAAAATTTAATGTTAACATACCAGGAATTGGCAGTAACTTGTGCACAGCTGATTTGTTTTTCGTTATGTTGATTTACAGTTGAGGTGTTGATTTGACTTTCTTGTTCTTCAACTGAATCAGCCACTAGTTTACATAGGCCTTGACCTTTAACAATCTTTGCAGGGGTTATTTCAAGGTCATATTCATGTAGTGACATCATCCAATTTTCCATTTTCCCACCCAGTTCTTTTTGTACTAACAGGTTTCTTACAACTAGGTAAGGAACAATAACCTTGGTTCTGGATTTCAACAGGTATGACCGGAAGTGTTTCACTTCTTTGAAAAAAGCATATGCCTATTGATCTACTGCTGAGTAGTTAATCTCTACCCCTTTGAAATCTGAGTTCATGAAGGCAATGGGTATCTCATTGCTTTCAGTGTTTTTCTGTGTTAACACAACAGCATAAGATCGGTCAGAAGCAAAGGTGTAAAGAGTGAAATCCTGAGAAAAATCGGGACTCGTCAAGGAAGGAGCTTCTAGTATTGATTTTCTAATGGACTCGAAAGCTTCACTTTCTTGTGGTCCCCAACAGTACAAAACATATTTTTTAATTAAATTTTGTAATGGTCTTACCATTTCCGAGAAACTTGGGACAAACCTTCTGACGAAATTAATCTTGCCTAAAAAGGACTACATGGCTTTTTTGGAAGAAGGAGGAGGGAGTTTAGTAATAGCTTGGGTTCTTTCAGGGTCAATAATCATTCCATCCTTAGACACTATAAACCCAAGCAGTTTACCTTGCTCCACTGAAAAGACCGATTTCTTAGGGTTGAGAGATATGTCGAACTTGCGGTATCGTTCCAGGATAGCCCTGAGGTGAGACAAGTGATCTTTCTTGTTTTTAGAGAAGACGGTGACATCATCGAGATAGACAACAATCGACTGGTTAATGATGCCATGGAAAGCAATATCTATTGCTCTCTGAAAAGTGGCACCAGCGTTTATCAGTTCAAAAGGCATTTTCCTGTAGGCATAAGTTCCCCATGGGGTACAAAAGGTGGTTTTAAGTTGGTCTGAGGGAGACATAAGGACCCGTTTTTATCCCGAAAAACCATCTAGCAGAGATAGTCTTTTAGAACCAGACACATGTTGTAGGATTTCTTCTAATGTAGAAACAGGGTAGTTGTCTTTATCAGACGCTTGGTTTAAGTTCTGAAAATCGACACAGAGTCGAATTTCACCACTTTTATTTCTTACAGGGACTATATTAGACACCCATTACGTGTGCCTGACTGGGAAAATTATCTTTGCAGTTAGTAATTTGTTTAGTTCATTTTTAACAGTGGGTTCCAATTTAGGGTGCATCTTCCTCAATTTATGTTGAAAACGTTGAGTCTGGGGTTTCATAGGGATAACATGTTGTATGATGTTAGGATCAAATGTTTTCAAGTCATCATAAGTCCAAGAAAAAACGTCTTTAAATTATTTAAATAGCTTTATAAAATCAGATCTTTCTTTCTCGGAGCATCCCTTTCCCAAATTAATATTTTGAGGATTATCCTTTGTTCCTAAATTTACCGTCTCATAAATCAAAGAGGAACTATTAGTTTTACAATTGATTGCCCCTCTAAATTTATCATGCAAGTCATAGAATTTCTCTAGTCTCACAACAGATCTGGGGATCGAGTTTACCAGCTTGGATGTAGATTTGGTAGATCGAGGATCATATATTACCATGAAATTTCGGAGGTTCTCGTTATGAGTACCTTCATCAATGAATGCACCTTGGAAGGTGTCTTCCATGTGCAAAAAGTTGATGATATGTTGGTGATCATCGAATACTCTCCAATTTGTGATGTTATCTGGGATCGACGGTCTAAACAATAATTCAATTGAAAACACATTAGGGGAAATACCTTCAGTGGGAAATAGTTTAGAAGCAACATTGGCCAATAAATCAGCTTCTGAATTACTTAATCTAGGAATGGAATTTATGTTAAATGCTGAAAATTTTTGCATCAAACTCCATACCTCGGTTTGGTAGCTTTTCAGATGTGGTGATAAGCAATGTATGGCGTTTCTTACCTACTTAACCATGATTTTCGAATCACCAAATACCATCAAATTCTGCACGTCCATATCCAAGGCTTTCCTAAGTCCTTGTAGAAGTGCTTCATACTCGGCGATGTTATTAGTGCACTCAAAATCTAGCCGGCCAACAATGAAATTTGTATTACCTGTAGGATCGATGAGTACACAACATGCACCTACCCCTTCTTTGTATTTGGATCCGTCAAAGTATAATGACCATATTTGTGCTTCATCGGTAGTACTTGGCATACTTTTCAAATCCGATGTTTGAGTATAGGTTATAACTTCGGATTGTTGCCCGAGATCAGTAATAGAAGAAATTTTGGTCATGAAATTTCCAAAGAAGGTATTCATTCCCTACGTTTCAAATGAGTTTGTAGACGTAACAAAAGGCTCATTTGGATCATTTAGATCTATTACAGTATGCTTCAGATAATGTTCTCTATTTATCTTGATTTTGTTGGGCTGTCCATTTTCAGGTAGCCACAAGTGAGACCAATCTGTGGCAAAGTAACCATACAATTGTTCTGACCAATCCCTGCTTAAGAAAAAACCATAAACTTTAGGGATATCAACAATGATAATGTCAATTATCTGATGAACATTAGGATTGGACGATAATCTAATTAGAACATTCTTAAGATCACCAATTACCTTAACATTTGTTCGATCTAGTTGAATGATTTTGAGATCAAAAGGTTTAACTTCTGCATTAATTTTTTGGCACATGGATGGAGGCATCATGTTTGAAGATGCATCGGAATCAACCATACAATTATGTACATTCCTATTAAAAAATTCAAGGGTTAACAAAAAAGGCGGGGCATTTTTCCGAGGGTTGACAGCAGAATTCTGCTAATTTTTTTATGTTGTCCCTAAAACAGTTTTCTCTACATTTGCTACAGTTTTTTATTCTAAGTCCATTATGTCTAAAGGTTGAGATATCATTTTAGTTGGGACATTCTTGGCTGTGTTTGAATCAATTTCTGCTAATTTTTTGTTGTTAGAATTGTTCTTTTTGTTGTTTTCAGTGATGCTCTGAAGCATTTTCTGCAAAATAAGAGGAAATTTCGGCAGTTCAAAAACAGAAATATTAGCCCTCAATTTTTTCGGATATTCAATTAAATTGTATTCTAAAACTGGGGCTGCTAAGATTTTTTTAATTTTAGCTTTCTTTGACTGTTTTGGAAACACATTTTTACTCACTTCAGAAGGGGGTTTGTTTTGTGTTTTTCTTCTTGTGTTGTAGGGGTGAACAGTTTCAAAATTTTCTTGGAAGATACTATCTGAGAAGTGACCGAAGACAGTGGGAGATGATTCCTCCTCTTCTGGTACTTCTTCCTCAACTACGTCTTCAGAACTTTCAAGAGGGACAAAAGCAAAATTATCATGTTCTTCTAAGATGGTTTGCAAAGCATACTGTAAACTTTCGAAATTTAGACCTTTTGTGGTCGGGTTTGGCCAGTTGGGAGGAAAAGGTTTTATGAAAGGAGGTTTAAAAATTCGATTGCTTCTGGATGCCTCCTCAGCTGATCTCTTCAATTCAACAACCTGGTTGGACAGTTTTTGGAAATATTTCTGCAATCTTTCTAAGTCTAAAGACTTTGGTTGATTTTTAGTTTGAGGAGGCCTAGCGAGGAGCTCTATTTTTTTTTTAGAGGATGAAGTTGTTTTAGCTTCACTATTAAGATTATCTTTCAAGCTCAATATATATTTCTCAATATGACTTGCCTCCTCAAAGGATTCAAGCAATGTGTTATTTTTAGACCTTTTAACCCATATGGATATATTATTGTTCAAGGATTTAGCATAATATGCAACAATTAAACTTTCAGCGGGCATTGAATCTGTAGGGATTTTATTCTTTAAAGTAAGAAATCTTTGGTTAAAATCTTTCACTTTTTGCTTAGGATCCATTTTTAAGATGGACAGTTCCATAACCAAGACTTCTGGAGATTTATCATCTTCAAATTTTTCCAAGAAAGAAGTTTTGAACTTGTCCCAAGAGACAATGGTTTGGGGTTGTTGAGAAAAATACCATGTGAAGGAATTTCCCTCAAAAGTATAAGGGAATAATCTGCATACTACATCCTCATTTTCAACATTCCAGATTCTAATGGCCAACATAAATTTTTTGATGTGATCCTCAACGGACTGCTTTGAATCTGGATCAAATTTGGGAAGCTATTTCTCCAGGTGTTTCAGTAATGGGTGTCGGGGTCCAGGTACAGCCACGACATCTTGATCGAGCCAAGGTCTGGTAAGATTGTTTTGGTTTTCCATGGGAGTTGGTGGTGTCGAAGGCTGTGATAGTTCTAATGAAGAACTTCCTTCATCTGAAGACTCTCCTCCTGAAGAGGATGGAGATGAACTAGGTTGGGAAGGTGGAATACCAGATCCTTCGGCTCCAAGGATAGGTGTTTCGGTAGGATTGGTAGTATTTTCACCTAATGGGTTTTGAAGTAGACCAATGCCTTGAAGTTGTTCTCGGATGTCCGAGAAATCAAGGGGTTGATTAAGTGGCCTACCAGGTTGTCTAATGTGAGCTAAGAAACTATGTGTATGAGTGACTGACGAACAATTTCTTTGACATCGGCCACTTGAGGAATTGGTGTCACAGGTTCAACGGGAATCTCAAAGTTATCGTTTGAGGTAGTTTTTGTTTCAAGTGTAACGTTATTGTCTGAGCAACTACGCATTATGACAGGGGATAAAGTGTGTGGGGGAGGATTCTTGCAACCTCCATGTGCCATCAATTAAATTTGGGCCCTCCTTCTAGCGCCATTTGTTGACGGGCATAAGTAACACACCATCAACTAGAAGGTCAAATCCGGACCGGGGTTGTCTAAATAACCCAAGTCGTTTAGAGTGAAATGACATGACGGGTTTAATGGATCTATTGGCCAACTAAAATCCTAAAATAACGAAAGAAAGGAAACTAATCTAAAAGAAACTACGATACTATGTTTGTGAATTATTTACAAGTGTCAAAGTAGAAACTTAAGCATGTGATTATGAACAGGGTATTTACAGTTTGCAAGTTTTGGTGGATGTCTTGCGAAATCAATGTTTTTACAATTGTTTACAAAGTAGATAAAGAAAGTACATACTTTTTATATTTTTTGTTTAATAATCTAAAATCTAAGAACTAAAGAAAGAATACTAATAAAACATAATTTGAAACAAGAACAGAATAATAGTCAAAGACAATCTAAACTGTTCCTATTTCATTAATAAACAAACTAATAACAGACATACAATGTGAGTAAAACTAACCTGATATTAATCAATTACTGAGTGTATGTCTCTACGCAATTCAAACTCTCAGCTATCTTTCCCATGAGAAAAACATGTAGTAGGCTTGTGCTAACATTCCCAGAGTAAACTCAAAGGTGTGCTTCGGAGTAAAGATATAAGAACAGAGTAATAAACATGTAGATCATGTGATCTTGTAATGATGAATACTTATAGTAAGATAAATTTAATATAAAGTATCTGTGTAATATATCACTCAACATCAAGCATAAATCAATGATATTTGAATGAAATAACGATCATAGATATGATATATGAACAGAAAATTATATACATAATTTAAAGTGAAAAATAAAATGAAATTGTATATGCTAATAAGACTAAAGTTGTATAACATATTAACATTCCATAATATAAAAGGAAAAACGTAATAGAATAGTGTCACGTTGGACTAAAGCCAAGGTGTGAACAACTTGTCCATACAGTCTTGAAAGTTGCTTGTCCATAATGTGCCCCAAAAAAATGTGTCTTTACTATTAAGAATGAACAGTATTTAAACTACTTCAAGCTTCAGATGCTCACATCTCACAAGATAGAGTTGAATCCATAATAATTGAGTAATATTACAAAAATAGCGAAAACAGTAACCACTCATGCAAGAGTTGGTTTGTTCAAAATTAAACCACAGTTTGATAAAACCTAAAGAAGGAGAAAGTACTAAACATTTGAGCGTATAATTGAAAGATTTTTTATCCAAGCAATCAGTAGCACAATCCTCCATTTCCTGAGAATAGCAAAACTGATTTGATATATTAGGAAAAAAAAAAACAATTACTAATTATTCAAAAGAGACTTAGCTACAGAATCATAGATTCTATAGCTAGTCTTATTTTTAGCAAATGAAATCAAAATTCAAATCTTCCTATTTTGAATTTGACAACAGAATCGAATAAAATCAAAACAAAACATTTTACCATTAAAAATTATCCAAAGAGGGATCAAACAATTCAGAGTTTATAATTGCTTTGAAATTGGTCATATTCTTAATGATTATATTTCTATCCCTCTTGATTTGTTTATCCTCCCTCTTTGTATGTGTCTTGAGATCAAGGTTCTCTTGTTTCAATAGATCGTTCTGAGCAGACAAGGTTCTAATTCGGGCATGTAAGAGAGGAACATATATATAGTAACTCTCTACCCAATCGAGGTAGCTATCATAGTGTACCGAGGTGACAACAGATCGATGTGGGACACAGTCGACCTGGGGTGCTTCAATCTTACCTACGGTTTGTTCCATATCGTGCCCGATACCTGAAAATCCTTCTTTACCCTTAAGATATGGGGGTAAATTGGTCACGAAATCATATGGTTCAACATGGGTGATAACCTCCCTCCTGGAACACTCATTTTCTAGGTATTCCTGCATCAAGAAACCCTATATCTCATGATCGGAGCCTCGATCATCAATATCAATCGGTTCAATCAAGCTCATATGATTACCCTTTCAGTTTCTTAGTTTTCTAGAGATTAGATGACCATCATTCTTATTCTTGAAACTCAAATCCATGCACTGTTGTTTCCTTCCTTTAGAGTGTTTCTTAACATTAGATTTAACATTAATGTCTAAACTAGCATCGTTCACAGGAACATGAAGATATTTTTCCTTTAATTCAGCAGTTACTTGTTTCAGAGATCTTGCAGGTGAAGACTTACATGGTAATCCTTTATCTAGAGGGATTTCATCAATAAATTCTGGTCCATCAATTGAATTAACGAACTGGATTTCAACCACTGGCCTATCCAAGATAGGGTTTGTAATTAAAAGAGGATTGGTTGTAGCATCGGCCTGTCTGAATCCATTTCTTATTAGAAAGGTTTCCCAATTGTCACCTATATTCGACAGGTGATGAACCAACAAGATTTTAACGACTCCATGGTGAAACAGGCTTGAATTGATACCCTGTTGCTTGTAATGCTTGGACATCTTGTAAAGACTCATCAATAGGTAAAAGTGCATATCTAATTAGAACCCTATGAAATTCATAAGAAAGAAGATATGATATAGAAAAACCATCCTGTATCGACCTTCACATGTAACAAATTGCTTCAGAATTAAAAGTAGACTATGCCATCTGGGTTTTAACAGAGCGATAGGAATACCTTTTATACAGCAAGTGGTTTTACGGGATCTCATAAATAAACTCCACAGGACCTCTTCTATTATGGAATTTTTAAACCACCTCTCTCCCTTTGATGGGAACCATGTCGCTTTGCTCATGAAATCCTCTGTCAATTCCAACTGTATATCTCCAATCTTGGCTCTGAAACTGTCAAAGGTTTGTGCAAAATATTTTGCAACCTGGAGATTATAGCCCTCGAAATTCTTGAGGAATGCATCCCACCCATGATCCTTTAGATCATAAATAGCGTCGTCATGGGATAGTAAGGCTTGGAATTCATTTGGCTCGATACGAACGACGGGTTCCATGACCACTTTAAAAAGGATGCAACAGAAATCACTCAGAATAGTTTTAGGCTCCTAACATGCGAGCAACAGAAACAGGTTTGAGCGAAGGGTGAAAGCATGAAAATAGCAGATCCTAGGGGGTATCATAACTCGGATAGGAGAATTAGGGAGAACTAAAAACTAGAGGGTTCACATAAATCCATACCATCTCTCGCGATGAGTGCCAAAACCTACAGAGTACAAAACCCTATGCACACAATAAAAAACTTCATTAATATTTTGGGCCAGCAAGGTAAGGTGAAAATGCAAGTACATCATGCCTGTACTCATTGGCATGAATGTTGATATGACCATTAAAATCATGAAAAGAATATCAACAGTTAACCAAGGTTCTCCATGCATCAAAACATTTCAACAATGAAATATCAAACCATTGAATTCATAACAACCATAATAAAACAGGAAAAATTTGATAATGGATTAATCAACCATTTCATAAGATTTGAATTTTAATCACATATGGGTGGCTTTTAAAATGATATTTCTAAGGTAAAATATTATTAAACCAAGCCAAGTTTTATGTTTAAGTTCATGCTTACATTCATGAATTAAAAATAAAACAATGAAAATGCAAACGATAAGAACTCAATAAGGTGAGCTTTAATCCAATAATCGATTTGGAACTCAGAAATACAAAAATTTATAAATGGGAGGTGATGGCAGCTACAAAAAGGTGTAATATCTTTCGATCTTGTTAAAAATCAAAAATCATTTGTGGTTGCCAACAATTAGTTACTATTTTTAATAAGTCACTATAGAATCTCTTATTTTGTAGCAACTCAAATATAGTTTTTTAGCCATTACTCAGACTTGTTTATGTTGTTGATTTGTCCATCTACATGGTTGTGGTCAGCATGGAAGAGAACCATGACATATGGGAAGCATCAAATAGGTCCATGAAACTCACCTACCTTTCCATTTGATCTATGGAACTTCCAGCATGGATCAAGTTCGAAGTCAAACATGTAAGTCAACATATACATGTCGCAAATATGTGAGTTGGCTTCATCAAATCAAAGCAAAGAGGAAGGAATGAGATGGTATTTGAGAATTTCATGCATTGCGTGGATGACCAAGCTTATCATTCACAAACACTGTTAGATCTAATTTTGCATATATGTATGAGTAATTTTTTGTAAATAGACCCATGCTAAAACATAGAGACAGTTTTATGGGGTCAATGGTGAGGATATTAAGGTGAATATTGAAAATAGGCCACATGTGTTTTGTGAAGAACGAGGCCATTTAGCTTTTTTCTGAACAATTTATTCAAAATGTGAAGGATCTAGGATATTCAATTGATTCTTTGAAACATATTTTTCCATAATTACAATTACGACCGATTTGAAGATCTGTGGATTGTGGATCTCAAAGGTCTCACTTGTAATCCATAAATATTAGTTTTGAGACCATCATAGGAAGGAGGGAAATTATATCAAGTCATTGTAAACCTATATATCTGCTCTGAATTAATACAACGAAGTATGGTTGTTGTTCAACTTCATGAGTTATCATCTATAGTGTTATAAGTTTAGTTTTATAAGTTTTCTATTAGTAGTGCTCATCGAGCTAGGAGGGCCCCATGAGGAGGAGTGTGTTGCTTATTTATGTTGGTAATGTTTTCATTGTTTAGTTGTGTGGATTCTTATTTTATGTTCTTTTCATTTTTTGCATGTTATTTTTTGTTTGCAATACACGGGGAGACATTGTTGNCTAGGAGGGCCCCATGAGGAGGAGTGTGTTGCTTATTTATGTTGGTAATGTTTTCATTGTTTAGTTGTGTGGATTCTTATTTTATGTTCTTTTCATTTTTTGCATGTTATTTTTTGTTTGCAATACACGGGGAGACATTGTTGGGCATCAGTCCCAATATGCATAATAATCATAGGCGAGGATTCATAAGGGTAAGCTTATAGTCCTTTACCCTTTCCCATAAACATACAGAAATGTCATTGTAAATTCATTGTTGATGTAAGGACTATAAAGGATCATTCACATGACATTTATACTAGAGGTATTATCTTATGCCTTTAGAAGTCAAACAAATATTGGTTGTATCTTACCATTGATCACTAAATGGATCAAAACATAGCCTACAAAATTATATGGATTACTACAACCATAATTTTATCATACTCACTAAACTCACTACAAGTTGTAGCACGAAAACTAAATCATGTCTCATAACCAACACAATTTCCATGATCTAAGTGCTATATCATAATTTCTAAGGTGATTTCCTTCCAAATGCAAACCACGTATTTCACTTTCATGGTTTTATCATTAGAAAAAAGAGACAATGCATCAACGCAACCAAGATGGAAATTATATGCTTGAAGGAATAATTTCAATCATGTAAACAAGCTACCAAATCCACAACTTCTTAACAATTCCATGATGATAATACATCTCATATAATACAAGCCTAAATTCATAATTCAATATGTTTATATATAAAATATCAATGCATCATAGAAGAACTTATCTAAAGATGAACTACCCAACAAAATGACTAAGGGTGTGTGATTTTCCACTCAACCGTAGGCATAAATGCACTATGTATTTCTACATTTGGCCACCCCCTAGCTAGACCATGATACCATAAGGAGGAATTTAGGAAACTCACAACAATTATGGGCAAAGGGAAAACTCTTCAAGGGACAACCTCACATGAAACTCCTTGTTGGCTATTAGGAATTCCACAAAATCAAGGCACCCCTCCTATCTTAGCATAATACAGGAACAATTTCCCTTTCAATGCTTCACAATCCCTCAGGAAAAGTCCTCCACTCAAAGCTTCTCATGTGCCCAGCATGGCCCAAGCTCTCAATCCCTCTCACCATCTTTCATAACTAGTCTCCCATGTGATTTAGGGTTCGAGCCAAGGAATTATTGACTAGATTAGCACTTGTCTTGGCTGAGCTCACATCCCAATTATTCTTCCTACTCATTATGCATGCCATCAAACCATTTCTTAGCTTGTGCACACCCTTGCTCATGCACACCATTGCACATGCACACGACTACTGCTTGTGCACCCACAAGTGTGGGTCTACTTTCCCCCTCACTCTTGCAATTCACCCCCCTTCAGTGGTGGGCACATTTTCCCAATGGAGAAACTTATAGAGGGTGATTTGACCTCACCTTTCACCAATCCCATCATCAAATTACCCAGACCATTCCTCTCATAATTGTGGATGGTCGTCCTTCCACGAACTTCATTTAATGATTGGATTGACAACTTATCAAGGGTAAATGGAGGATAATTTTCAAAATTTTATTTGGGCAACAAAATTAATGTGACAAGTGGGGCTAGGGATCATTAGGCATATTGAACCTCTTCATTCTTCCCTAACTATTCCCCACTCGTGGTATCATGGTCCTTGTAGACGCTCATGTCTCAGTCATTTGATGGCATTTTCTTATTAGTTGAAGGATATAATGTTTGTAATATAATCATGTCCAAATCATCATGGCATCATTGTTGGAATATTGGTTGTTGTCATTGATGTCAACCCTAGTCATTGGTTTTGGACCGCAAGATTGATGAAGGTATTTGGACATGAAGGAAAGTGCACATGCAGATACAACACCCATGGATGGATAGTATATATTTGGTAGGTGGCACGTCATGTGGATCCTCATGGTTGAGGAGAAATAAATTTTTTAATATGACAAAATGAATTGAAGAAGGAAGTACAGGTCGGCCCTGAAGATAATTAAAGAAAAGAATTACAAAATAAGAAAGTGTCAGGTCGGCCCTAATGTTAAAAGGAAGTGACATAAAGGGTATAAATACGTATCATTAAACATTTATTTTTCAACACACACAATTTTGTTAATGAACAAGGAGATATAAGTCGAATTTCAAGGGAAATATGAAGTAAAGAAGGCCGGATTTCAAGGAAGGATGAAGTCTTTTGGTGATGTGTTCTAAGGTATGTTATTTACAGGTCATCTTACCATTTTCGCTATAATTTTTTTTCTGGAATGCTTCATATGTTGAAATTAGTATGGTATTGAGAAGACATATCCAGGTACCTATGGTAAAAATTCCAGCTATTTATTCGCTATAATTTTGGAGATACACTCTCTGGAAGATAGGGTTTTTGACAAGTCCTAAAGCTAGTCATAAACAGGTGTGTCGGGTAAAAAATTCATAAATTCTTCATAGATAATCCAAATGAAATGATACCAATTGAATTGGAAAAAGTAAGGGTTGTCGTTTCTTGTGTACGAATTTCAGAATCTGATGTTAAATATTGAGCGTGGGGCATTCTGTACAAGTTCACTCTCCTAAATAAACCAGAATTGAATAAGGTCTACCATTTTCTCTATAACTCCTTTTTGGGTGGAAGGAAGGGGCAAGGATGGAGAGGTCAAAACTCTCTTGATATTGGAGGATTGTATCTTCCTTTTGGAGGTTTACCCCTCCCTTTATATTTGAAATTTGTAGCTTCCCTTGGAAGTCATTACTTCCCTTGAACAATAACTATTGATTATTTATCATATATTTTGCATGGTGTATTGTGGTGTATTGGTGTAACTCTTCTACTATTGTTCATTTCTCATTAGAGATAATTGAATATATAATATGGTTGAAGTATAAGTTGAAATTTTTTTTAAATTATACTTGATATTGATTCACCCCCATCTCAGTATCAACAATTGGTTTCAGAGCCGGTTACCTTCAGTACAATTTAACCACTGGAAGGAAGATCCTAAGCAAAAATGGAAGACAACATTCCAAATGGGATTCCACCATTTGATGGAAGCAATTTTGAATACTGGAGTAATAGAATGGAAACTTACTTGAAGTCTCTTGGGGCAGATGTTTGGTTCTCAGTTGCTTCAGGATACAATAATTTGAAGAAACCAAAGACTGCAACTCAGAAGGAAGCAAGAAGGAACAACAAATTGGCAATAGATATCATCTTGGATGGATTGACAGATTAAATGAAATCTAAGGTGGGATCATGTGCATCAGCAAAAGAGATTTGGGACAAGCTACAATACCTTTATGCAAGGGAAG
>SNQJ01S0013848.1:91894-154946 GCA_010110895.2 Picea sitchensis
GTAGAGTTTTCAAGGAAATAGTTTCTTCTCTTAGTTTCTCAAAGTCTTCTAATTGGTTTTTCAATATTTCAATTGTCTTTTCATAACTATCCAATTCACTTATTATTTTTCTATGCGTGTTTTTGAGCTTGCTATTTTGAATCTCAACATGCTTCAATTTTTTAAGATTCTCATCTTCTTGTTGAATCATTTCTGCTTCATGATTTTCTTCTTCTTCATTGGAATTTTATTCTTCAGTATCATATCTTTCAATCCTTGGATAAGGACATTCAAATTCAACATGTCCTACTCCTTCACAATTAAAGAAAAATAACTGACCTCTATTTGCTTCTTTGAAATCTAAGATGTTGTAATTTGCTTCAACTTCTTCTTCTTCTGCTTCTTCCCTTGCATAAAGGTCTTGTAGCTTGTCCCAAATCTCTTTTTCTAATGCACATGATCCCACCTTGGATTTCATTTAATCTGTCAATCCATCCAGGATGGTATCTATTGCCAATTTGTTGTTCCTTCTTCCTTCCTTCTGAGCTACAGTCTTTGGTTTCTTCAAATCATTGTATCCTGAAGCAATTGAGAACCAAACATCTGCCCCAAGAGATTTCAAGTAAGTTTCCATTCTATTACACCATTATTCAAAATTTCTTCCATCAAATGGTGGAATCCCATTTGGAATGTTGTCTTCCATTTTTGCTTAGGATCTTCCTTCCAGTGGTTAAATTGTACTGAAGGTAATCGACTTTGAAACCAATTGTTGATACTGAGAGGGGGGTGAATCAATATCAAGTATAATTTCAAAAAAAATTCAACTTATACTTCAACCATATTATATATTCAATTATCTCTAATGAGAAATGAACAATAGTAGAAGAGTTACAACAATACACCACAATACACCATGCATAATATATGAGAAATAATCAATAGTTATTGTTCAAGGGAAGTAATGACTTCCAAGGGAAGCTACAAATTCCAAATATAAAGGGAGGGATAAACCTCCAAAAGGAAGATACAATCCTCCAATATCAAGAGAGTTTTGACCTCTCCATCCTTGCCCCTTCCTTCCACCCAAATAGGAGTTATAGAGAAAATGGTAGACCTTATTCAATTCTGGTTTATTCAAGAGAGTGAACTTGTACAAAATGCCCCGCGCTCAATATTTAACATCAGATTCTGAAATTAGTACACAAGAAACTACAACCCATACTTTTTCCAATTCAATCGGTATCACTTCATTTGGATTATCTATGAAGAATTTATGAATTTTTTACCCGACACACCTGTTTATGACTAGCTTTAGGACTTGTCAAAAACCCTATCTTCCACAGAGTGTATCTACAAAATTATAGCGAATAAATAGCTGAAATTTTTACCACAGGTACCTGGATATGTCTTCTCAATACCATACTAATTTCAACATATGAAGCATTCCATAAAAAAAATTATAGCGAAAATGGTAAGATGACCTGTAAATAAATACCTTAGAACACATAACCAAAAGACTTCATCCTTCCTTGAAATCTGGCCTTCTTTACTTCATATTTCCTCTGAAATTCGACTTATATCTCCTTGTTCATTAAAAAAATTGTGTGTGTTGAAAAATGAATGTTTAATGATACGTATTTATACCCTTTATGTCACTTCCTTTTAACATTAGGGCTGACCTGACACTTTCTTATTTTGTAATTCTTTTCTTTAATTATCTTAAGGGTCGACCTGTACTTCCTTCTTCAATTCACTTTGTCATCTTCAAAAATTTATTTCTCCTCAACCATGAGGATCCACATGACGTGCCACCTACCAAATATATACTATCCATCCATGGGTGTTGTATCTACATGTGCACTTTCCTTCATGTCCAAATACCCTCATCAATCTTGCGGTCCAAAACCAATGACTAGGGTTGACATCAATGACAACAACCAATATTACAACAATGATGCCATGATGATTTGGACATGATTATATTACAAACATTATAACCTTCAACTAATAAGAAAATTCCAACAAATGACTGAGACATGAGCGTCTACAAGGACCATGATACCACGAGTGGGGAATAGTTAGGGAAGAATGAAGGGGTTCAATATGCCTAATGATCCCTAGCCCCACTTGTCACATTAATTTTGTTTCCCAAATAAAATTGTGAAAATTATCCTCCATTTACCCTTGATAAGTTGTCAAGCCAATCATTAAATGAAGTTGGTGGAAGGACGACCATCCACAATTATGAGAGGAATGGTCTGGGTAATTTGAGGATGGGATTGGTGAAAGGTGAGGTCAAATCACCCTCTATAAGTTTATCCCTTGGGAAAATCTGCCCATCATTGAAGGGGGGTGAATTGTAAGAGTGAGGGGGAAAGTAGACCCACACTTGTGGGTGCATAAGAAGCAGTCGTGTGCATGTGCAATGGTGTGCACAAGCTGAGAAATGGTCTGATGGCATGCATAATGAGTAGGAAGAATAATTGGGATGTGAGCTCAGCGAAGACAAGTGCTAATCTAGTCAATAATTCCTTGGCTCGAACCCTAAATCACATGGGAGAATAGTTATGAAAGATGGTGAGAGGGATTGAGAGATTGGGCCATGCTGGGCACATGAGAAGCTTTGAGTGGAGGACTTTTCCTGAGGGATTGTGAAGAATTGAAAGGGAAATTGTTCCTGTATTATGCTAAGATAGGAGGGGTGCCTTGATTTTGTGGAATTCTTAATAGCCAACAAGGAGTTTCATGTGAGGTTGTTAAGGAGTTTCATGTGAGGTTGTCCCTTGAAGAGTTTTCCCTTTGCCCGTAATTGTTGTGAGTTTCATAAATTCCTCCTTATGGTATCATGGTATAGCTAGGGGGTGGCCAAATGTAGAAATACATAGTGCATTTATGCCTATGGTTGAGTGGAAAATCACTCACCCTCAGTCATTTTTTTGGGTAGTTCATCTTTAGATAAGTTCTTCTATGATGCATTGATATTTTATATATAAACATATTGAATTATGAATTTAGGCTTGTATTATATGAGATGTATTATCATCATGGAATTGTTAAGAAGTTGTGGATTTGGTAGCTTGTTTACATGATTGAAATTATTTCTTCAAGCATATAATTTCCATCTTGGTTGCGTTGATGCATTATCTCTTTTTTCTAATCATAAAACCATGAAAGTGAAATATGTGGTTTGCATTTGGAAGGAAATCACCATAGAAATTATGATATAGCACTTAGATCATGGAAATTGTGTTGGTTATGAGATGTGATTTAGTTTTCATGCTACAACTTGTAGTGAGTTTAGTGAGTATGATAAAATTATGGTTGTAGTAATCCATATAATTTTGTAGGCTATGTTTTGATCCATTTAGTGATCAATGGTAAGATACAACCTGTTAGAAAAATAGGACCGCGGAGCAATAAAATAAAACAAATGCAGAAACAAAACACAGAAGACACACAATACAAGAGAGACACAGATTTATGTGGTTCACCCGATTAGTAGACTGTCCTGAAAATTGCCGAGGTCCTTCCTTTATTATTATCCAACAAATGAAGGAGGTACAACCTCTGACAAAATCCCACATGGCTTCCTCTTCTTTCTCTCACAGTCCTCCTCTCTTAGAATACAATATTCACCATCAACCATATGCTTCATATACATTTCCCTCATAAAGAGGGTTGCCTTCTAGGGCAAGAAACCTAACATAATCTCTAGATTAGATCTGGGCTTAGCCTTATAATGAGCAGTCCATATTTTAATGAAATTACAATATACTTTTCTGAGCAATTTTTGCTTAGGGGCTTCGCCCCCAAACCCCTATCGGGGGCAATCCCCAGACCCCCAGGAGACGCGCTCCCACTTACCCCAGTAGGATGGCTTAAAACCTATGAGAGGGGTACCCCTTTACATTCCCAGCTGGAAGAGTGTACATACTTAAAGGGTGTAAAAAATACTTCATGGGGTATAAAGACAGCTGAAATCAAGGACCTCTGAATGGGGAAGACATCTGACTCCTGACAACAATCTCCCACTTGGGAAGTGATCTCCAACAACTCATATCTTTGGACCTAAAGCCTTCTTGGACTTGGTAAATTTCTCATTTTCATCTTCATTCTTGAAGACCAATGGCGAAGGCGGGAACTCAATTTCTCCACAGTTACTCCCTTGTTAGCAATAATACTGCTGAGGATTTTGGCTTCGTGTGTATCTTTCACAGCTTCAATTGTCCATCTTCAAGGTGGATCGTATGAAATGGTACCTCAACTATATATGCTTAGTCTTGAATGGAAAGGTTGAGTTCTTTACAAGGTGAATGGCACTTTCACTATCCGCGATTACAGTATTTTCCTACACCTTCTTTCCCAATTCCTCCATAAACCTTTGTAGCAAATCATCTCTTTACTAGCCTCTGTAGCGACAACATACTCTACCTCGTTGTTGAAGTGCAACAACCTTTTTACGGTTGAAATCCCAGCATACTCCACCTATAGTAAAACATACCTGTGGTGCTCACTCCTCGCCTTTATCACACATACATTTTACTGAATCAACATATCCACTGTTAGAAAGTGTTAAGCCCTAATATTGGCTCATTACCACTTAATTGGGGCATCTTAGATTAGTAATGTTATTTTATTTATGTGGCTTTATTCCATTAGTTGCTAATTTAGGTAGTAATTTTATTTTATTTTATGTGGAAACTTAGGCCATTAAACCCTCCCTAGTCTCCTATATATACCAAGGAGACATTTTCATTTTGAATCATCACGGGACTTAGGCATTTAGAAGTGGGGTAAAGAGGTTGCCCCCTCGAAGAAACTTATTATCTGAAATTATCTTTTTCAAGGCGTTGATACTTTTAGGGTTTTCTATGCTATCCTCTATTGATATTTGGTTCCTAACATGAGATAGCATCCAATTTCAAGGTCATGGACTGTTGCTACATCACGAGACAGGTGGAATTTTCCTTCTCTTTTTCTCACCGATGTTTGAAAGGCAAGCAAAGTTTTAGTAGGCGGATCAAGATACGTTGGGTTAAATTCAGCTCCACAGGCCTTATACTTTGGAGATACAAGGTACAATATATAGGGTTCTGGAATCATCTGAGAGCTAGTCATTACGGAATTTTCACTATAAAATTTTTTACGTAACGTTTCATACCCTAAAATACGGAGGCCATTTACAAAAAATTAGTATTGTATATTTGGTAAAAAGTTCAGATTCCGGGTCATCTTATATTTGTAGATACACCTTGTGGCAAAGACGAGGAATTGTCATTTAGTCTTATTTATTAGTCTCAAGAAGGTGTTCAAGTAAAACAATCATAACTTCTTGCTAGATATCCAAATTGAGTGGAATTTGGTTGCATTGGATCGTGGACAGTCTTTACTTATTTTGGGTGTGAGTTTCAAGATTTTATCAGTATTTTGTTTGGGGCATACTATACAAGTGAGATCTCTTGGAAAGGCCAAAATACATTGAGTTATTGGGGGAAGTTGCCATAAATTCCACTTAGCACATCAAATTTTGATGAACTGTGGAATTGAAGAAAAGACATATCATAGAAATACATAAGGGAAGATTCATACCCAGAAGGGAGCTGAAACTTAGGAGATACAATAGAACAAATATTATCTAGCCAGAACCACCTCAAAATCAAGGTTCAAAGTGATGCGGCCAACATGCCAAAAAGGGAACTTCTACACCAAATAAGCCTCGAGAAAATCTAATTGGACTCTTGATGAAGGTGAAGAAATCTTGTCCAAGGAACATAAATGATTTACAAAAGAAGACAATAACCAAAGATGAACTTCCTGAGAGATGATGGATTCAATGGAAGCTAAGTTGGATACTAAGATAGATGGTTTAAAAAGGGGAGATCATGGGCGTATTGAAAAATTTAAATATAGAGAAGACACCTAGAAGTGAAAATGCATCCATGAAATTCATGATGTGTGGACACAAGGAAGGTGAATCAAGAATGGAGAAACTCCAACTTTGGTTTTGAAGACCAACCATGTTCCTAAAAGATTTGACATGAGGAAGTTTGATGCTTAAAGGACCCGGTCCACATGGATACTTGAGATGGAGCAATTCTTTGATCTCATAATGTACCACATACACAAAAAGTATGAATTTCTTCTTTATATTTAGAACCTAATCAATTTGTTTGGTATCAGCGGCTTTTGTTCTCGCAAATCACTTTCGTCACTTGGACAATGTTCCACGAAGAAATGATATCACTATGAGAATCTGAGCAATACCTTCTTTAGCCAATTGATAAAATCTGTAAAAGGGTTAGATTCACAGAGCACATTGAGAACTTCCAAGATTGAATATCAAGGTAGCAGATATTCCAGATGAACACTTAAATGATGTATTCATAAAGACTAAAGTATAACATTCAACATTAGGTTTTGCTTTGGGAACCCAAATCATTGGAGAATGCATTTGGGTGGCAAGAAATGTAGAAAGTAAAATATGGCTATGGCTACTAGAAGGACCTATCCTAGCATCTATAGAGAACAATGCTCCTTCCTGAAACACACCTCAGCCTACAAGGTTGGCACCTCAACAATTGGAAGAAAGAAAAAGAAAAAGGTTTATGATTTAATTGTGACGGCAGAATGCGATGAGGACATAAGTTTGGTGAGGAGAAAGTATTCTACATAGATTGTGAAGAGGAAGAAACGAAATTAAGAACCATCTCCAAGATGAAAGCATTAGAAACGATTCCGTCTGAAGAGTTAACTCCGATATGGAGTGCATATTGGCTGGAATTGGCACTCCTCAAACCCTCAAGATCGAGAGGATACATCAAAAGAAAAAGGTAATAGTCCTAATTGATTACGTACTCATAATTTCATTATTTGTAAATTGGCCAAAGATCACCAATTACTTTGTATATCCAGTATGAGTTTCAAGTAATAGTTCGCGGATGGAGAGGTTATTGTCAATTGCTTAGGAAAATGCAGCAAGATCAATCTTACTATGGGGGCTATCTTATTAGATAGTTCAATGATTGCTATACCATGGGTGATGCTTGATGTTGTACTAGGAATCCAATGGATTTAATTAATCATTAGGAGCAGTGGCAATTTTTCAAGAACTTTTCGCCAAAATTTTTATTGGAAGGAAAATAAATTGAGTTGAGGTATCACTTGAGGAACGCATTAAGGTGATAAGCTCTAATGACAAAATTATTCAAAAAAGGGAATCAAGGCGTTATTGCACAAATATGCTCACTAGATGTTCAAACATCTAAAACATCTATTCCTCGAATCTCAAAGGATCATTGATAAGCATTCCAAGAGTATTTGAATATTAGAAGGGTCTCCCACCAATCCGAAATCATGATCATGAAGTCCTAATTCACAGGAGTGTTCCTCCTAACATCAGGCCATCTGAATACCCTTATACTTGAAGAGTGAAATTAACAGGCACATGGTTGAAGAAATGTTAGAGGCGGCATCGATATTAGACCTAGCCAGGTTCTTACTCTGCACTAGTAGTATCAGTATTCAAGAAAGATAACTCATGGCGTATGTCAGTATAGAGAGCTCAACAAGATCACTATTAAAGATAAGTTTCCATTCAAGTGATTGATGAATTGTTAGATGAACTACATGGAGCAATCTATTTCACAAATTGGATCTCGTTCGAGGGTATCATCAACTCGAGAATGAAGAAGATATCCAAAACAACATTCGAACTCATAAGAGGCCATTATGAATTTTGGTCATGCCTTTTGTATACAAATGCACCTTCCATTCAGAGATTTGATGAATTCCATTTTCAAGCCCTTCCTTGAAAATTTGTGTTAGTATTTTTTGATGATATACTAATCTATATGAAGTCTTAGAGGATCATCGCAACATGTTGACAAGGTGCTACAACTTCACCTAAAGGAGCAACAACTATATGCCAAACCATCCAAATGTTTCTTTGGAGTAAAGGAGGTAGAATATTTGGGTCATATTATGTATCTCATGAAGGTGTCAGGTAGACCAACAAGATTAAGGCCATGGTGGGTTGATTCCCAAAACATTAAAAAATCTTAAGAGGATTTTTGGGTTGTGGAGTTACTCTGCCAAAGTTTGTTCGAACTATGGAAGGAATAGCGGAAAGGCACCTTTCTTGAGACTAACTAAGAAGGATGCATTTTTCATGGACTCGAGAGGCAACATTCGTCGTTTGAACAACTTTAAGAGGTGATGTGTAAATCTCTGTCTTGACCACTCCGGACTTCCTGAAACCTTTATTGTGGAATGTGATGCATCGGAAATGGAATTGGTCAACGTCTAATGCAAGAAGGAAGGCCACGGCTTTTGAAAGTCGACCCTCAAGGGAAAGGACTTAAACCAACCCATTTATGAGAATGATGGCAATACCATGCATTGAAGAAGCCGTCCTTACCTAATAGGTAGGCACTTCAAGGTCAAAGCGGATCATGATAGTCTTAAATAGCTGGACCAAGAAGACTATCTTGAAGAACAACAAAATGGAGTGGCAAAGAGAATCTTGGGTTATGATTTTGAAATGGAATAAAAGGGAAGCAAAATGTTGTGGCGGTCTGCTCTCTCGAGAAAGGATGAAGGTGTTGAGGAAGCGCTTTCTGTGCTATCTTGATCATCCAAGCTTGGGTGGATAATAGAAACGGGATGAATGGAAGAATGAAAAGTGTGGACTCTCATTGAAAGGTTGCTGACATGATTACGGTGCTCGAGATGCATTTACATGGAAAAATGATTCACTATATGGTGCAAAGGTAAAACATATTTATGTAGCAGAACTCCCAACTCAAACAAAGGTGCTATTGGAGCACCTCTCGATGAGGGCACTGGGATTTTGAAAGGCACCATAAATTGAAGGATTTTTTGGGATGGCCTTAAAAATGATGTTCAAGGTTTGTGGCAGGATGTTTTGTTTCTTAACAAAATAAAGGTGGAAACAATTAAGACCACGGGTCTTTTACGAAAGCCATTATCCATCCCAAGTCATTGGGAGGAGGGTTTCCATGGATTTCATCCACTTCGAGGGTTGCAAAGTAAAGGAAAGAGTGTCATCATGGTGATTGTTGATAGATTGACCAAATGCTGCTTTGTGCACTCTCTCACCCTTCAAAGCTAGTACAATTACCACCACATTCATAGAGAACTTCCATGGCAGCCAAAGATTGGCCAGCCAGTCCGCTAATGAAACTTTTGAATAATTATTTTCTTGTTTAAGGTACTCAATTGGCTCATAGCTCATCCTATCATATAATCTGATGGACAAACGAGGCCGATGAACAAATGTAAAGGATACCTTCCGTTGCGAAGCTCCGATAAGAAATGGTTCAAATGGTTACCTTAGCGAGAATGGTGGTATAACACTTGCTTCCTTTCACCTTCGCAAACAAAATGGCACCATTTATGGCACTTTATGAATACCACCCTCCTTCCATCACTTCTTCTCTAAAAAGAAAAATCTAAAAGTTCAAGCAGTGGAAGATCATAGCCGAGAATCAACAACAAGTTCTCAAATCTTAAAGGACCAACGACCATGGCACAAAATGCATGAAACAACAAAGCGAGATCAACATCGCGGTGAAAGAAATTTTGAAGTAGGGATTGGGTATTTTAAGACTATCATCCTAAAATAAATGTCCCTCAACCAAACCAAGAAGGATAATAAATTATCATAAAAAGTACTATAGCCCTTATAAAGGTGTTGCAAAATATTGGGTACTATATAGCATACAAATTGGTACTGCGTCTTCGCAGTACATGATTTTCATGTTTTCATGCTTAAAGAAAGTTATAGGCGATAAGATCAGTTCAAACTATATTGCCAAAAAATCAAGAGGAAGGAAAAATCATATTAAAACCTGAAGCCATCACTGACACAAAAATTCACTAGCTGAGGAATAGATCTATTTTAGATTATCTCATTAAATGGAAACTACCACATTTGAAGATTCCCACTTGGGAAGATGAATCTTTTATCTAGAAGCATCCGGAGTTACTCGAGCGTTGCGGACAGCACTTGTCTCCAGGGGAGGGGCAAGTTAAGCCCCTAATATTTGGCTCATTACCCATTAATTAGGGCATACTAGATTAGTAATGTTATTTTATTTATATTAAAACTTTATGCCATTAGTTGTAATTAAGATTAGTAATTTTATTTTATTTATGTTAAAACTTTGGGCCGTTAAACACTCCTAGTCTTCTATATATACCAGGGAGACATTTTCATATTGAATCATCTGGTAACGAACATTTTAGAAGTGGGTAAAGGGATTGCCTCGAAGAGGCTTATTATCTGAGTATCTACTTTTCAAAGCGTTGAGTACTTTTTACGAGGGTTTTTCTATATATTGATATTTGGTTCATAAAAAATGACACTCCAAAACATATGCATGATTAGTAGTACCTCTAAAATACATGAGAGTCCACTTTACTTCTTCCCAATGTTATTTACCTAGATTGTTCATATACCTTGCTCACAACTCCCATGCATGTGCAATATAAGTCTTGTGCAAACCATTGCATACATCAAAAGTACATAGTAGCGATGAATAAGGGATACTGGACATGTATTCTATCTCTTCACATTGTCTTGGGACACATTTCCCTTATTATTTGAAATGGTATTGAGTGTACTTCTTCCCGGTTTTTAATTCTTCATTCTAAACCTCTCAACACCTTTTCTATGTACTCTGCAGAGACAGTAATGGGTTCGCGATTTTCCATCTCTTGTTATTTTTCATGCCAGGATTTTCTTCTGGCACTTAAAATCCTTCATCGCAAATGAATTGGCTAATTTCTTCTTGAGCACATTTATATCTGCATATTAGTCACGCAATCAGAAACATGTCATCTACATACAATAGCAAGATAATAGCTTCCATTTTCTATCTTTTTTTAAAATAAGCACAATGATCGGAATGACATCTACTATAACCTGTTCTATCATAAACATAATAATCAAACTTAAGCCACCCTTGGGGCTGCTTTAGGCTATCTGAGGCTCTTCCAGCACATACCAAATTACCCTTCCCTTTGACCTCATACCCCTATAGGCTGCACATATAAATCTCTTCCTCAAGTCCCATGTGGAAAAAATCTGAAGCTTTTATATCTAGCATTCAAAGATGTAAATCTTCCTCACGCCACAAGGCAAATAGTTCTTATTGAATTCATTTTAACAACAGAGAAAATATTTCATCAAAATCCTATCCTTCATCTTTTATTACCAAACCCCTTTACAACAAGTCTATCCTTGTACCGTTTTCCTCCTCCATCTTAT
This sequence comes from Picea sitchensis, assembly GCA_010110895.2. NCBI lineage: Eukaryota > Viridiplantae > Streptophyta > Pinopsida > Pinales > Pinaceae > Picea > Picea sitchensis. The sequence continues at coordinate 103,164 of SNQJ01S0013848.1, forward strand.
TCCTTCAACTTGTAAACCGTTTATTTTTGCAATCTTTTTCTGGGGGTAGACCGATCCCAAGTGTGGTTGTTTTCCAAGGAATCCATTTCCTCTTTCATGCCTTGCTCCCACTTCTTTTTTGAGTCTAACTGCATTGCCTCTTCACAACTTTATGGTTCTGATCAGATCAACTTGATAAATAATGTAATGAAGAGAGTATCAGATTCGGGGTATGTAACTTTGGTAGATCTTCTAACAAAACTGGCAGGTGTTTGAGATTTTCTTGCTCTACATTTAGCCCACATTTGATTTTACGGTTTTGTTTCCTTTGGAATTTCTTTTCGAGTGATCTCATTAAAGCCTTTGTGTGTTCTTGTTACTACGTTTCCTGTTTTTTTCCCTGCAGCTGATCTTTGTACTTGACCTTCTTATTGAATATGACGTCTCTACTCCAATGATTTTGTCATTTTTCATAATCCCATAGAGAATAACAAAATCCATTAACGCCATATTCAATAAGGTACACTTCTTGGATTTACCTCAAGATTTGTTCTATTTTTTTTTTTTTGAAGACTTTCGGTTGTTTATCATTTGTCCATATTGATAAAAGAATAGTTTACCTTTTCTGTCCATTCCTCCTCTAGAAATTATACCATCCAAAGAGCTTGAGAAGGTCCTCTGAACATTAAAGTAAACACCAATATCTCTGACATCTTCCCGGGAACTATAGGGCAAACCGATACTGATGTCATACTCATACACACTCATAGTTGTCCACATTTCCATCCTTTCGACACACCATTTCTTGTGTGGTGTTAAATTGAACTATCTTCTCTATGAATCCCATGGTATGAACAATAATCCATCAGAGCTCCTTCTTTGTATTATTCTATCCATTTGATCTGAGACAGTTCAAAAAATTTTCTGTCTCATTCTCAACTTCAAAACTTTGGGATTTCTTAAAAGTATCAAAACATCCATTGCTTTCCAAATGCAATAAACCCAAGTTTTCTGGTTGCATCATCAATAAAATGGCACATAATATTAGAGAACCGCCAAGAGATGATACAGTGAGGTCCCATACATTGTCACCAAAATCTCTAACCCTTTCATTTCTTTTTTGACTTTGATAAATCCGACTCTCTTTTGTTTTCATAAACACAATGCTCACAAAAGTCAAAATCAATTTGTTTAAGATCGGCAACAAATTTCTTTTGTGAAGGATGTACATACCCTTCTCACTCATGTGTCGACCTATGATGATGCCATAGTGTTGTATCCACTCCAGTAGAATCTAAAGATATAGAAGAGTCAGATATCACTAATTGCATAGATACAATGTGCCTACCTTCTCTCTTTTCGCTATAATGATCATTTGATTGACCATCCCGTCTTATCTGTAAATATGGATATGCAACCTTCACTTTCCAGCTGGCTTTGTTGAAATCAAATTTTTTCTTAAATACGGAACATGTTTCCTCTTTCAACAACCATTGGTTTCATTTCATTGCTTTGTTTTTGCTTTCCCATTTCAACAATTTTGCATGGTTATCATCACCCAAATGATTTGTCCAAAATCACTTAGAACATAATCTAGAAAATGTTTCCTATGGGGTGTGGCATAAAATAAGGGCTCTTGAATCTACTACCCAAGACTTCGAAATATTATCTATGGAAAGAATCAAGCATCTTGTAACACATCACTTCCATTTACATTTTGCTTCCTGATTTCTCTCACCAACATCCATCCTCTTTGTTTCTTTGGAGCTTCAGGTCTTTCCTCTAGATGTCCTTTCTTCCATAATTCCAACACTCTATCTTTTCCAAGTCTAGATTTGGATCGCCCTTCCTATAATTTCCATAGTTTTATGATCCTTTTCCTATATCCTTTTGTCTTCCCTATTCTCCATGTTCAATGCATTTCGTGATATCTCACATTGCTTTTAAAGTAAGCATTTCACTCCACTAAAATTAACACCAACAACATCATCAAATTTTAAAAATGTTGAACCAAAGACAAAGTTACCCACAACCATGACCAAATACATTCCAACTTCGGCAATGAGCACAAGATTAGAAAGAACTAACCTCATCATCAAAGTCCATTTTTTCAAAACTTAGTTCAGATTTGAACTTACATTATTAGAATTCATTTAAATGATCACCATGAGAGACCCGCAACCACGACATATTCATATTAAATAATCTCTTCATTAGAAATACCTTGATATTAAGCGTAGAAGGGTTTTCATACAATTTGGCCTATACATCCATCAAACCCTTCATTGTCTTTTTGAAATAGTAGAAATAGCGATCTTTGCCGAGGCTTAAGCCGTATCGTTCCTCACGAAACCTTCATCCAAAAGAATCCCATTTTTTTCATCCTTCATGACGTAGGCTTCTTTGCTACTCCAGCCAATCGTAGGAATATCAACCGATATAAATAGTTTTCCATTTGCATCTTCCATAGCTGATAGTTTTGGCCGTTAATTTCGACCCTAAACTTTCCATCTTCGACATTGCTCCCACTCAATTGGGAACCCTCTTTTCTGAGTTATCGCCTTCGATACCAATTGTTAGAAAAGGACCCGCGGGCAATGAAATAAAAAATGTAAAACAAAACATACGAAGACACCTGATGAGAGAGACCGCAGTTGCATGGTTCACCTAGTGTGAATTTCTACGTCCGCGAGTGCGGAGTCCTTCCTTTATTATTATCCAACAAATGAAGGGATACAACCTGTAAAACATTCATGGCTTTCTCTTCTTTCTCCTCCGCGATTATCCTCTCTCGAGGAATACAATGTTCACCATCAAACATAGCGAGATATGTTCCCTCGCACATAAGAGGGTTGCCTACTAGGAAAAAAACCTAACATAATCTCTCCCATTATATCTGCGACCTTAATGAGCGGTCCAGATTTACCAGTAAATTACAATATATATATACTTTACAAAGGCGATTTTTGTAGTTAAGCCCGACCCCATCGAGGGGCTACCCCAGACCCTGGTGAGGGAGCCAGCGCTGATTATTGGGAAGATATCGAGAACCCAGAGGGAGATTGCCCTCCTCGCACTCCGGCGTGGAAGAGTGTGTACATACTTACGGGTGTAAATACTTCGTAGGGGTATAAACCGCGGCTGAAATCAAGGGACGTAGGCGGAGGAGAATGTCGAGGCTCCCGCGATTAACCTGACCAATATTTGTTTGACTTCTAAAGGCATAAGATAATACCTCTAGTGTAAATGTCATGTGAATGATCCTTTATAGTCCTTATATCAACAATGAATTTACAATGACATTTCTATATGTTTATGGGAAAGGGTAAAGGACTATAAGCTTACCCTTATGAATCCTCTCCTATGATCATTATGCATATTGGGACTGATGTAACAATAATGCTCTAGTGTATTGCAAACTAAAAATAACATGCAAAATGAAGGAACACAACAATGTCTCCCCGTGTATTGCAAACAAAAAATAACATGCAAAAAATGAAAAGAACATAAAATAAGAATCCACACAACTAAACAATGAAAACATTACCAACATAAATAAGCAACACACTCCTCCTCATGGGGCCCTCCTAGCTCGATGAGCACTACTAATAGAAAACTTATAAAACTAAACTTATAACACTATAGATGATAACTCATGAAGTTGAACAACAACCATACTTCGTTGTATTAATTCAGAGCAGATATATAGGTTTACAATGACTTGATATAATTTCCCTCCTTCCTATGATGGTCTCAAAACTAATATTTATGGATTACAAGTGAGACCTTTGAGATCCACAATCCACAGATCTTCAAATCGGTCGTAATTGTAATTATGGAAAAATATGTTTCAAAGAATCAATTGAATATCCTAGATCCTTCACATTTTGAATAAATTGTTCAGAAAAAAGCTAAATGGCCTCGTTCTTCACAAAACACATGTGGCCTATTTTCAATATTCACCTTAATATCCTCACCATTGACCCCATAAAACTGTCTCTATGTTTTAGCATGGGTCTATTTACAAAAAATTACTCATACATATATGCAAAATTAGATCTAACAGTGTTTGTGAATGATAAGCTTGGTCATCCACGCAATGCATGAAATTCTCAAATACCATCTCATTCCTTCCTCTTTGCTTTGATTTGATGAAGCCAACTCACATATTTGCGACATGTATATGTTGACTTACATGTTTGACTTCGAACTTGATCCATGCTGGAAGTTCCATAGATCAAATGGAAAGGTAGGTGAGTTTCATGGACCTATTTGATGCTTCCCATATGTCATGGTTCTCTTCCATGCTGACCACAACCATGTAGATGGACAAATCAACAACATAAACAAGTCTGAGTAATGGCTAAAAAACTATATTTGAGTTGCTACAAAATAAGAGATTCTATAGTGACTTATTAAAAATAGTAACTAATTGTTGGCAACCACAAATGATTTTTGATTTTTAACAAGATCGAAAGATATTACACCTTTTTGTAGCTGCCATCACCTCCCATTTATAAATTTTTGTATTTCTGAGTTCCAAATCGATTATTGGATTAAAGCTCACCTTATTGAGTTCTTATCGTTTGCATTTTCATTGTTTTATTTTTAATTCATGAATGTAAGCATGAACTTAAACATAAAACTTGGCTTGGTTTAATAATATTTTACCTTAGAAATATCATTTTAAAAGCCACCCATATGTGATTAAAATTCAAATCTTATGAAATGGTTGATTAATCCATTATCAAATTTTTCCTGTTTTATTATGGTTGTTATGAATTCAATGGTTTGATATTTCATTGTTGAAATGTTTTGATGCATGGAGAACCTTGGTTAACTGTTGATATTCTTTTCATGATTTTAATGGTCATATCAACATTCATGCCAATGAGTACAGGCATGATGTACTTGCATTTTCACCTTACCTTGCTGGCCCAAAATATTAATGAAGTTTTTTATTGTGTGCATAGGGTTTTGTACTCTGTAGGTTTTGGCACTCATCGCGAGAGATGGTATGGATTTATGTGAACCCTCTAGTTTTTAGTTCTCCCTAATTCTCCTATCCGAGTTATGATACCCCCTAGGATCTGCTATTTTCATGCTTTCACCCTTCGCTCAAACCTGTTTCTGTTGCTCGCATGTTAGGAGCCTAAAACTATTCTGAGTGATTTCTGTTGCATCCTTTTTAAAGTGGTCATGGAACCCGTCGTTCGTATCGAGCCAAATGAATTCCAAGCCTTACTATCCCATGACGACGCTATTTATGATCTAAAGGATCATGGGTGGGATGCATTCCTCAAGAATTTCGAGGGCTATAATCTCCAGGTTGCAAAATATTTTGCACAAACCTTTGACAGTTTCAGAGCCAAGATTGGAGATATACAGTTGGAATTGACAGAGGATTTCATGAGCAAAGCGACATGGTTCCCATCAAAGGGAGAGAGGTGGTTTAAAAATTCCATAATAGAAGAGGTCCTGTGGAGTTTATTTATGAGATCCCGTAAAACCACTTGCTGTATAAAAGGTATTCCTATCGCTCTGTTAAAACCCAGATGGCATAGTCTACTTTTAATTCTGAAGCAATTTGTTACATGTGAAGGTCGATACAGGATGGTTTTTCTATATCATATCTTCTTTCTTATGAATTTCATAGGGTTCTAATTAGATATGCACTTTTACCTATTGATGAGTCTTTACAAGATGTCCAAGCATTACAAGCAACAGGGTATCAATTCAAGCCTGTTTCACCATGGAGTCGTTAAAATCTTGTTGGTTCATCACCTGTCGAATATAGGTGACAATTGGGAAACCTTTCTAATAAGAAATGGATTCAGACAGGCCGATGCTACAACCAATCCTCTTTTAATTACAAACCCTATCTTGGATAGGCCAGTGGTTGAAATCCAGTTCGTTAATTCAATTGATGGACCAGAATTTATTGATGAAATCCCTCTAGATAAAGGATTACCATGTAAGTCTTCACCTGCAAGATCTCTGAAACAAGTAACTGCTGAATTAAAGGAAAAATATCTTCATGTTCCTGTGAACGATGCTAGTTTAGACATTAATGTTAAATCTAATGTTAAGAAACACTCTAAAGGAAGGAAACAACAGTGCATGGATTTGAGTTTCAAGAATAAGAATGATGGTCATCTAATCTCTAGAAAACTAAGAAACTGAAAGGGTAATCATATGAGCTTGATTGAACCGATTGATATTGATGATCGAGGCTCCGATCATGAGATATAGGGTTTCTTGATGCAGGAATACCTAGAAAATGAGTGTTCCAGGAGGGAGGTTATCACCCATGTTGAACCATATGATTTCGTGACCAATTTACCCCCATATCTTAAGGGTAAAGAAGGATTTTCAGGTATCGGGCACGATATGGAACAAACCGTAGGTAAGATTGAAGCACCCCAGGTCGACTGTGTCCCACATCGATCTGTTGTCACCTCGGTACACTATGATAGCTACCTCGATTGGGTAGAGAGTTACTATATATATGTTCCTCTCTTACATGCCCGAATTAGAACCTTGTCTGCTCAGAACGATCTATTGAAACAAGAGAACCTTGATCTCAAGACACATACAAAGAGGGAGGATAAACAAATCAAGAGGGATAGAAATATAATCATTAAGAATATGACCAATTTCAAAGCAATTATAAACTCTGAATTGTTTGATCCCTCTTTGGATAATTTTTAATGGTAAAATGTTTTGTTTTGATTTTATTCGATTCTGTTGTCAAATTCAAAATAGGAAGATTTGAATTTTGATTTCATTTGCTAAAAATAAGACTAGCTATAGAATCTATGATTCTGTAGCTAAGTCTCTTTTGAATAATTAGTAATTGTTTTTTTTTTTCCTAATATATCAAATCAGTTTTGCTATTCTCAGGAAATGGAGGATTGTGCTACTGATTGCTTGGATAAAAAATCTTTCAATTATACGCTCAAATGTTTAGTACTTTCTCCTTCTTTAGGTTTTATCAAACTGTGGTTTAATTTTGAACAAACCAACTCTTGCATGAGTGGTTACTGTTTTCGCTATTTTTGTAATATTACTCAATTATTATGGATTCAACTCTATCTTGTGAGATGTGAGCATCTGAAGCTTGAAGTAGTTTAAATACTGTTCATTCTTAATAGTAAAGACACATTTTTTTGGGGCACATTATGGACAAGCAACTTTCAAGACTGTATGGACAAGTTGTTCACACCTTGGCTTTAGTCCAACGTGACACTATTCTATTACGTTTTTCCTTTTATATTATGGAATGTTAATATGTTATACAACTTTAGTCTTATTAGCATATACAATTTCATTTTATTTTTCACTTTAAATTATGTATATAATTTTCTGTTCATATATCATATCTATGATCGTTATTTCATTCAAATATCATTGATTTATGCTTGATGTTGAGTGATATATTACACAGATACTTTATATTAAATTTATCTTACTATAAGTATTCATCATTACAAGATCACATGATCTACATGTTTATTACTCTGTTCTTATATCTTTACTCCGAAGCACACCTTTGAGTTTACTCTGGGAATGTTAGCACAAGCCTACTACATGTTTTTCTCATGGGAAAGATAGCTGAGAGTTTGAATTGCGTAGAGACATACACTCAGTAATTGATTAATATCAGGTTAGTTTTACTCACATTGTATGTCTGTTATTAGTTTGTTTATTAATGAAATAGGAACAGTTTAGATTGTCTTTGACTATTATTCTGTTCTTGTTTCAAATTATGTTTTATTAGTATTCTTTCTTTAGTTCTTAGATTTTAGATTATTAAACAAAAAATATAAAAAGTATGTACTTTCTTTATCTACTTTGTAAACAATTGTAAAAACATTGATTTCGCAAGACATCCACCAAAACTTGCAAACTGTAAATACCCTGTTCATAATCACATGCTTAAGTTTCTACTTTGACACTTGTAAATAATTCACAAACATAGTATCGTAGTTTCTTTTAGATTAGTTTCCTTTCTTTCGTTATTTTAGGATTTTAGTTGGCCAATAGATCCATTAAACCCGTCATGTCATTTCACTCTAAACGACTTGGGTTATTTAGACAACCCCGGTCCGGATTTGACCTTCTAGTTGATGGTGTGTTACTTATGCCCGTCAACAAATGGCGCTAGAAGGAGGGCCCAAATTTAATTGATGGCACATGGAGGTTGCAAGAATCCTCCCCCACACACTTTATCCCCTGTCATAATGCGTAGTTGCTCAGACAATAACGTTACACTTGAAACAAAAACTACCTCAAACGATAACTTTGAGATTCCCGTTGAACCTGTGACACCAATTCCTCAAGTGGCCGATGTCAAAGAAATTGTTCGTCAGTCACTCATACACATAGTTTCTTAGCTCACATTAGACAACCTGGTAGGCCACTTAATCAACCCCTTGATTTCTCGGACATCCGAGAACAACTTCAAGGCATTGGTCTACTTCAAAACCCATTAGGTGAAAATACTACCAATCCTACCGAAACACCTATCCTTGGAGCCGAAGGATCTGGTATTCCACCTTCCCAACCTAGTTCATCTCCATCCTCTTCAGGAGGAGAGTCTTCAGATGAAGGAAGTTCTTCATTAGAACTATCACAGCCTTCGACACCACCAACTCCCATGGAAAACCAAAACAATCTTACCAGACCTTGGCTCGATCAAGATGTCGTGGCTGTACCTGGACCCCGACACCCATTACTGAAACACCTGGAGAAATAGCTTCCCAAATTTGATCCAGATTCAAAGCAGTCCGTTGAGGATCACATCAAAAAATTTATGTTGGCCATTAGAATCTGGAATGTTGAAAATGAGGATGTAGTATGCAGATTATTCCCTTATACTTTTGAGGGAAATTCCTTCACATGGTATTTTTCTCAACAACCCCAAACCATTGTCTCTTGGGACAAGTTCAAAACTTCTTTCTTGGAAAAATTTGAAGATGATAAATCTCCAGAAGTCTTGGTTATGGAACTGTCCATCTTAAAAATGGATCCTAAGCAAAAAGTGAAAGATTTTAACCAAAGATTTCTTACTTTAAAGAATAAAATCCCTACAGATTCAATGCCCGCTGAAAGTTTAATTGTTGCATATTATGCTAAATCCTTGAACAATAATATATCCATATGGGTTAAAAGGTCTAAAAATAACACATTGCTTGAATCCTTTGAGGAGGCAAGTCATATTGAGAAATATATATTGAGCTTGAAAGATAATCTTAATAGTGAAGCTAAAACAACTTCATCCTCTAAAAAAAAAATAGAGATCCTCGCTAGGCCTCCTCAAACTAAAAATCAACCAGAGTCTTTAGACTTAGAAAGATTGCAGAAATATTTCCAAAAACTATCCAACCAGGTCGTTGAATTGAAGAGATCAGCTCAGGAGGCATCCAAAAGTAATGGAATTTTTAAACCTCCTTTCATAAAACCTTTTCCTCCCACCTGGTCAAACTCGACCACAAAAGGGCTAAATTTCGAAAGTTTACAGTTTGCTTTGCAAACCATCTTAGAAGAAAATGATAATTTTGCTTCTGTCCCTCCTGAAAGTTCTGAAGACGTAGTTGAGGAAGAAGTACTAGAAGAGGAGGAATCATCTCCCACTGTCTTCGGTCACTTCTCAGATAGCATCTTCCAAGAAAATTTCGAAACTATTCACCCCTACAACACAAGAAGAAAAACACAAAACAAACCCCCTTCTGAAGTGAGTAAAAGTGTTTCCAAAATAGTCAAAGAAAGCTGAAATTAAAAAAATCTTAGCAGCCCTAGTTTTAGAATACGATTTAATTGAATATCTGAAAAAATTGAGGGCTAATATTTATGTTTTTGAACTGCTGAAATTTCCTCTTATTTTGCAGAAAATGCTTCAGAGCATCACTGAAAACAACAAAAAGAACAATTCTAACAACAAAAAATCAGCAAAAATTGATTCAAACGCAACCAAGAATGTCCCAACTAAAATGATATCTCAACCTTCAGACATAATGGACTTAGCAGAAAAAACTGTAGCAAATGTAGAGAAAACTGTTTTAGGGACAACATAAAAAAATCAGCACAATTATGCTGTCAACCCTCGGAAAAATGCCCCGCCTTTTTTGTTAACCTTTGAAATTTTTAATAGGAATGTACATAATTGTATGGTTGATTCCGATGCATCATCAAACATGATGCCTCCATCCATGTGCCAAGAAATTAATGCAGAAGTTAAACCTTCTGATCTCAAAATCATTCAACTAGATCGAACAAATGTTAAGGTAATTGGTGAGCTTAAGAATGTTCTAATTAGATTATCAGCCAATCCTAATGTTCATCAAATAATTGACATTATCATTGTTGATATCTCTGAATTTTATGGTTTTTTCTTAAGCAGGGATTGGTCAGAACAACTGCATGGTTACTTTGCCATAGATTGGTATCACTTGTGGCTGTCTGAAAATGGATAGCCCAACAAAATCAAGATAAACAGAGAATGTTATCTGAAGCATACTGTAATAGATCTAAATGATCCAAATGAGCCTTTCGTTATGTCTACAAACTCATTTGAAACGCAGGGAATGAATACCTTCTTTGGTAATTTCATGACCAAAATTTCTTCTATTACTGATATCGGGCAACTTATAACCTATACTCAAACATCGGATTTGAAAAGTATGCCAAGTACTACCGATGAAGCACAAATCTGGTCATTATACTTTGATGGATCCAAATCCAAAGAAGGGGTAGGTGCATGTTGTGTACTCATCGATCCTACAGGTAATAGAAATTTCATTGTTGGCTGGCTAGATTTTGAGTGCACTAATAACATTGCCGAGTATGAAGCACTTCTACAAGGACTTAGGAAAGCTTTGGATATGGACATGTAGAATTTGATGGTATTTGGTGATTTGAAAATCGTGGTTAAGTAGGTAATAAATTCCATACATTGCTTATCACAACATCTGAAAAGCTACCAAACCGAGGTATGGAGTTTGATGAAATTTTTTTCAGCATTTAACATAAATTCCATTCCTAGATTAAGTAATTCAGAAGCTAATTTATTGGCCAATGTTGCTTCTAAAATATTGCCCACTGAAGGTATTTCCCCTAATGCATTTTCAATTGAATTATTGTTCAGGCCGTCGATCCCAGATAACATCACAAATTGGAGAGTATTCGATGATGACCAACGGATCATCAACTTTTTTCACATGGAAGACACCTTCCAAGGTGCAGTCATTGATGAAGGTACTCATGACGAGAACCTCTGGAATTTCATGGTAATATATGATCCTCGATCTCCTGAATCTACATCCAAGCTGGTAAACTCGATCCCCAGATCTGTTGTGAGACTAGAGAAATTCTATGACTTGCATGATAAATTTAGAGGGGCAATCAATTGTAAAACTAACAGTTCCTCTTTGATTTATGAGACGATAAATTTAGGAACAAAGGATAATCCTCAAAATATTAATTTGGGAAAGGGATGCTCTGAGCAAGAAAGATCTGATTTTATAAAGTTATTTAAAGAATTTAAAGACGTTTTTGCTTGGACTTATGATGACTTGAAAACATTTGATCCTAACATCATTCAACATGTTATCCCTATGAAACCCCAGACTCAACATTTTCAACATAAATTGAGGAAGATGCACCCTAAATTGGAACCCACTGTTAAAAAGGAACTAAACAAATTACTATTTGCAAAGATAATTTTCCCAGTCAGGCACATGTAATGGTCTCTAATATAGTCCCTGTAAGAAATAAAAGTGGTGAAATTCGACTCTGTGTTGATTTTCAAAACTTAAACCTAGCGTCTGATAAAGACAACTATCCTGTTTCTCCATTGGAAGAAATCCTACAACATGGGTCTGGTTCTAAAAGACTATCTCTGCTAGATGATTTTTCGAGATAAAAATAGGTCCTTATGTCTCCCTAAGACCAACTTAAAACCACCTTTTGTATCCCATGGGGAACTTATGCCTACAAGAAAATTCCTTTTGAACTGATAAACACTGGTGCCACTTTTTAGAGAGCAATGGATATTTCTTTCCATAGCCTCATTAACCAGTCAGTTGTGTTCTATCTCGATGATGTCACCATCTTCTCTAAAAACAAGAAAGATCACTTGTCTCACTTCAGGGCTATCCTGGAACGATACCACAAGTTCGACATATCTCTCAACCCTAAGAAATCGGTCTTTGCAGTGGAGCAAGGTAAACTGCTTGGGTTTATAGTGTCTAAGGATGGAATGATTATTGACCTTGAAAGAACCCAAGATATTGCTAAACTCCCTCCTCCTTCTTCCAAAAAATCCATGTAGTCCTTTTTAGGCAAGATTAATTTCGTTAGAAGGTTTGTCCCAAGTTTCTTGAAAAATGGTAAGACCATTACACAATTTAATTAAAAAATATGTTTTGCACCAATGGGGACGACAAGAAAGTGACGCCGACGTCCCCTGCCTACACAACCCGCAGGTCGGAAGGTCCACGTTAGCTCACAGGATCTTTTCTTCCTCCTCGGCCTGAAGAACTCAATGTTCTTCTATTTCCCTATCTAGGAAATCTGCACCCACAGAACTCTCTCTCGGGATCTCCCTTTTCCAATCGGGAAATTGGATTTCACGTTATCCCAAGGCCAATGGTAGAGTGTTGGATTCTCAAAACTCCGAACCTCGACAATAGTCAACGCTGACCTTTTCCCCTATCGGGGTTTTCTCTATCGCGATTTCGCTACTCGCGATATCAAACAACTTGTATCCTTGACTCCCGATGCCCGATACGCTGAAACTCTGACGTATGCACAGGTTGATGATTCAACGGTCCTTCACTTCATCGTCAATTTGGGGTTCATGATTTCACGAATCTTGATGTAATCGTATTGGGATTTTACTTTCCCCCGAACTCCAAAATGGTGTACCACCTATCCACGTCACCAACTCCTACGGCCCCCACACTGTCCTTCTACTCGTCGGGATTTTGGACTTCACAGGATCGCGAATCCTAATGTCAATGTTTCGAGACTTCTCACCACGAAACCTCGATAACTTGTGCCACCTGTCCCCCACTAATTCCACTATGGCCCACACTATCCTTTAACTGTCAGGATATCGTGTATCGCGATTTCGCGATTCCCGTTGCAATGTTTTGGAGTTTCAATCCACGAAACCCTGATACATGAGATACGTGTAGATCCAGCGACCCTCATGGCTCGGATCAACGCTCTGCCCCTCCTGAGATTTGAAATTTAGAAAATATGACGTCGTATTTTCCTTTCACCTCCACAAGATCCAATGGCCCACGGATTATCGCGAATTCTCCTTGGAGAACGCCAACTGTCTATTTCTTCGGTGACGATTCCCGCAAATAAATAAGTGTTCCTCCACGGAACCGTCCACCTGCATGCAAATTTACGATACCTACTTAAATCTTCAAGGCACAACTCCTCTGCGTTGTCCTTCAACAACTTCGAAGGCCTTATCCCTCCTGATCTTTTCCATGACTCTGCGTCTTCTTAGAAAGAACTCTTGCTCGCACTCCTTGCGGCAACCTTAAGACACTTCCTAAGTGTCAAAGTCTTTTGACTCTGTGCACTCCTGCAACAGTAGTCCTTCGATACTTCACTCAGGTTCACAACCTTGAGATTCTTACCTAGCCTGCGCACTCCTTGCACAGCTCCTGTGCCCAACTGCACCTTTGGGTGAGTGAGAACAAAATCTATCTGTATCTGAACCCCTTTGTCAACGCACTCCTTGCAGACACTTCAACTGCACTCCTTGCAGGAATCCTCTGGCTCAAATAGAGAAACAATTGAAATCATTCTTTCTTCCCTTCAGACTTCAAATTAAACATGAAATCATATACACAACATATAAAAGCAAATGTATAACAAGGAAGCCAATATTCATGAGCATATCAACATCAATACACAGAGAACAACAAAACCATGAATTTGAATCAAAGCTTTCTTCTATTAATCCAAATATCTGTACATGGGTGTCTTTACACAACTCTCTGCATGCTCTTGCTCTTCTTCCTTGATTTCAATCTCTAATAATGTTACAAATGCACAATGAGGGTGTCTATATCCCGTTTCCCTCTTGCTCTCTAGAAACTGTCTAATCTAGAATTAAATTCTATTTAACTGCATTAACTATATTAAATGCCTCCTACCTACTAAGGACGAGAGCTAAAGGCTCAAGGTCTGATTACAATATACAAGTGCGCCTCTTCTTAAATGAATTCATTTAAGATCGTGCATCATCTTCAAGGAAATTTTAAAATTTGTGCTGGCTTGTCTAGCTGTCCTCCGCTTCTGTGCTGGCTTGCTTGACATGGGAGATGCTCCTGCATCATACTCCCTCGCTTGAAAACTTTCATGGGCTCCTATCCATGAGCTCATGCATGGTCTGTCCATGCTTCTGTATTTCCACTTCCATCTCCCAGCTAGCATCTTCCACTGGATGGTTCTTCCATTTGACCAGATACTCAAAGTATTCTTTCCGCCTGGTCTTTTTCCTCACTTTCTTGTCCGTATTCACTCCATCTGTGGCTTCTCTGCAACTGGCATTTGCTTTGTCCACTAGATCACTAGATGCTAAGTTCTAGTCCCTGTTTCCTCATTTCTGTAGGGGTACAAATCCGAGACATTGAATATCGAAGAAATTACGATCCCATCGGGTAATTCAATCTCATAAGCATTCGCCCCAAATTTCCTCAAGACCCTACATGGCCCGATTTTTTTCATCTTCATATTATTATATGCTCCTCTCAGGAACCTTTCTTTTCTCAAGTGTGCCAGAACTAAGACACCAACCTCAAACTGAAGTTGTCTCTTGTGCTGATCAGCTTTGTGTTTATATTCTTGGCTTTAATTCAACAATCTCTCCTTCACCTGGCTGTGAAGTTCTTTCATCGCCTCTGCGAAATCTTCTGCACTAGCGCTCCTAGTCGCAGTTTGTTCTGAATCCCTCAATTCAAAAATTCCCCTCGACTGTGTGCCATAAACAACCTGGAATGGACTCTGTCCTGTACTCCTGTTCACTGAGTCGTTATACGCAAACTCTGCCTGCGGTAATACATTGTCCCAACTGCTGTGGTGCTCTGTCACCAAGCTTCTCAACAAATCTCCTAGACTTCTATTTACCACTTCTGTTTTTCCATCCATCTGCGGATGATATGATGAACTAAACAACAAGTTAGTTCCTAGCTTCTTCCATAAGGTCCTCCAAAAATGTCCTATGAATTTCGTATCTCGATCTGAAACAATACTCCTTGGTAAGCTGTGAAGTCGAATGACCTCTTTGAAGAACAGGTTTGTAATGTGAGCTGCATCACTGGTTTTTTGACATGGGATGAAGTGTGCCATCTTGGAAAATCTATCCACCACCACAAAGATTGAGTCACAACCTCTTTGTGTTCTTGGCAACCTCAGTACAAAATCCATGCTAATCGCATCTCACAGCCTCTTGGGTATGGGTAATGGTTGATAGAATCCCAGATTCTGTTTCCTTCCCTTCGAATGCTAGAAAATTCTGCATCTGTCTACAAATCTCTTGACCTCTGACCGCATCCCTGGCCAGAAGTATGATTCGCTCAGCTTTGCGAATGTCTTGTCATGACCAAAATGTCCAGCCAATCCTCTACTGTGTTTCTCTTTCAACAAATTCTCCCTCATGGAACAATTTGGAATACACAACTGATTTCCTTTAAACAACAATCCTTTCTGGATCATGTATTCGGCCCACTGGCTTCTATCTCTAAGAAATGGATTCTCAGCTGCTTCATATGCTTCCTTGAAATCTGGATCATCAACGTACATGTCCCTGAGATCATCAAAACCCAATGTTTTGACTTTGAATTCCTGCAACAACAAACACTTCCTGCTCAAAGCATCAACAACTTTGTTAGCAGTACCAGAAATATGTTTAATCACAAATGTGAAATTCTACATATACTCAACCCATTTGACATGTTTCTAATTCAACTTCTCCTGGTGAGTCACAAACTGTAATGCATGGTTATCACTATACAAAACAAACTCTTTCGGGATCAAGTAATGCCTCCATTTCTTCAATGCCTGTATGATAGCATAAAACTCCTTATCATACGTGGAGTATTTCAATTTTTCCTCATTCAGCTTCTCGCTGAAGTACGCTATCGACCTGTCTTCTTGACTTAAGACTGCCCCGATTGCAAACCCACTTGCATCGCTTTTCACCTGAAATGTCTTCTGGAAATCCGACAACACCAAAACTGGTTGTTCTGTAATCTTCCTTTTCAACAACTTGAAGCTCTTCTCAGCCTCATCAGTCCAGTGAAAAGATTTATGCTGCTTCTTCACTGTATCCATCATCTCTGCACTAACTCCACTGAAATTTCTAATGAACTTTTGGTAGAAACTAGCCAGTCTGTGAAAACTTCTCACCTCAAAAATATTCTTCGGTGATGTCCAATTCTTGATCACTTCCACCTTATCTGGATCCATCCTCAACTCATTTTCCAAAATAACAAAACCCAAGTAAATGAGTTTTGTCTTCATGAATGAGGATTTATTCATGTTAATCAACAACTTCTCCTGCTGTAGTCTCTTCATCACTGTAACCAAATGCTTCAGATGCTCCACTACTATTTTACTGAAAACCAGTATGTCATCCAAATATACGATGAAAAATTTCCCAATGAAATCCTTCAGGATTTCATTCATCAACCTCATGAAGGTACTCGGTGCATTTATTAAGCCAAACAGCATAACAAGCCATTCATACAAACCCTCATTTGTTTTGAATGCTGTCTTCCATTCATCACCTTCTCTCATGCGAATCTGGTGATATCCACTTTTTAAATCAATCTTTGAGAAATACTTTGCTCCACTTAAGCAATCCATTAGATCATCCATCCTCGGCGATGGAAATCTATACCTGATGGTTATCTTGTTGATCTCCCTTGAGTCAGTACACATCCTCCAGCCTCCATCTTTCTTCGGACTGAGTACTGTCAGAACAACACATGGACTCAAGCTTTCTCTGACCAACCCTTTGTCCAATAACTCCTAGACCTGCCTTTTAACCTCTTCATTCTCTTGCAGCATCAATCTGTATGTGGCTTTATTTGGAAAACTGGCTCCTGGTATGAGATCAATATGATGGATCACACTCCTGATCGGTGGCAATGAACGAGGTAATTCGTCCACTATTATATCAGCGAACTCTCCTAGCAGTTCCTGAATCTCCTCTGGCAAATCATCCACTCTTGTGCTTGTCAAAACAATCCTCGGCTTCCTGACCACAATGAACTATGTATCCTCCTTTTTCTTAACCTCTGTAAGAAGTTCCTTCCCACTCATGAGAAGTACTGTGTTGCTTACTTCTGGCTTCACCTCCTTATCCTTTATCGGAAGCAACATGTGTGTCCTCCCATTCTTCTCTAGGGTATATGTGTTCATTTGCCCATCATGAATCACATTCCTGTCATATTGCCATGGTCTACCCAGCAATAGATGACAAACATCCATAGGAATGACATCACATAAGATCTTATCATTATATCCTCCTATCTTGAATTCAACTAAACATTGTTTAGTGACAGTTACCTGGTGTCCTTTCTGTAGAAATGAAACTTTGTATGGGCTTGGATGATCAGTCATCTCTAGCTCCAGCTTTTCTACCATTTCTGTAGATACAAGATTATCCATGCTACCACTGTCTACGATGACCTTGCACACCCTGTCCTTGGTCTTGCAAGCAATTCTGAAAAGTATGGTGCTTTGGACTGAACTCTCCACCTCCTTCTCGGGTGTTAAGAGAACTTTCCGCATCATCAATGACCTTTCGCCTTCAGTGTCTTCCGCGTCAACATCCCACCTTTATGCCTCGGTGATGTGAGCTTCTCTAGTGTCCTTCTTTTTCTCTAGACACTCGTAAGACTTGTGTCCATTTTTCCCACACGTGAAGCATGTGATGACTCCACCTCTTCCTCTTCCTCTACCTCTAGTACGAGGAAAAGTGTTGTTGTCAGCATAATCTCCTCTCTGCTCATTATGCTACCCTTGCTGTTCAACATATGGCCCTCTCTATGAGGTTCCACCTCTCTCAACTTTACCCTAAGGTTTCTTCCAGTCATCTTTGGGCTTCTGGTTTCTATCCTGGGAAACTAACTTGCCTCTTGGTTGACTTCGACCTCTTCCCCTCTGACTCTATTTTCGGCTCAGCTTCTCTTCAGCTTTTAGAGCCATCTGATAAGCATCCTCCATAGTCTGGATGGTTACCATGCTCATCTCATCCTAAATGTCGTATCTCAGACCATTCATATATCTGGCAACTTTTTCATCATCGCTCTCCCGATGAACTGCTCTGATGTTCAGTTTATAGAATTCCTCAGTGTATTCCTTCACTATCATCAGATTCTGTCTCAGGTTCTGCATTCTCCTGAACAGAGAAATTTGATAGTCCCTCGGGATGAATTTTTCCTTCATCTTCATGATCATTTTGTCCCAGCTCTTGATCGTCTGCTTTCCCTTGCAGCGTCTGTCAGCTTGTAGTTCATCCCACCACAATGCTGCATGTCCCTTCAATCTAGTGACAGCATGCCTGACCTTCTTGTCCTCTTCAACATCTTCATAGTTGAAGTATGTGTCTAGAGCTCTAATCCAGTCTAGAAGCTCCTCTGCATCCAAGTTTCCCTCGTAAACTAGAATTTCCATCTTTTCTCTTACGCCCATCCTTGCAATAGCTCTGATCAAACGCTCATTTGATGCATCTTTGACTGTAACTTCCTCTTCTTGTTCAGCCTCGACTTCACTTTCGGAATCACTCAAATCCCCCGCACTGGTTGTGCATCTTTGCACTGTCTTCATGTCTTCGAGTCTAGCTCGGAGATCACGCATTTGTCTCTCTATGGATAGATCTTCCATCTTCCTGCCTCTTCGTCACGACATTTCCCTATCCTTTGGATCAGGTGACTATCTATCTCTTCTCGGCGACATGGTGAATTCTCCTCTCTCTGCTACAGAAATCAAAGAACCTTTCTGTGCTCTGATACCACTTGACACCGACGTCCCCTGCCTACACAACCCGCAGGTCAGAAGGTCCACGTCAGCTCACAGGATATTTTCTTCCTCCTCAGCTCGAAGAACTCAATGTTCTTCTATTTCCCTATCGGGGAAATCTGCACCCACAGAACTCTCTCTCGGGATCTCCCTTTTCCTATCGGGAAATCCGACTTCGTGCTATCCCGAGGCCAATGGTCAAGTTTTGGATTCTCAAAACTCCGAACCCCGAAAATAGTCAACACTGACCTTTTCCCCTATCGGGTTTTTCTCTATCACGATTTTGTTACTCACGATATCAAACAACTTGTATCCCCGACTCCCGATGCCCGATACGTCGAAACTCCGATGTATGCACGGGTTGACGATTCAACGATCCTTCACTTCATCGTCAATTTGGGGTTCACAATTTCACGAATCTTGATGTAATCGTATCAGGATTTTACTTTCCCCCAAACTCTGAAATGGTGTACCACCTATCCATGTCACCAACTTCTACGGCCCCCACACGTCCTTCTACTCATCGAGATTTCGGACTTCGCAGGATCGTGAATCCTAATGTCAATGTTTCGGGACTCCTCGCCACGAAACCCTGATAACTTGTGCCACCTGTCCCCCACTAATTCTACTGTGGCCCACACTATCCTTTAACTATTGGGATATCACGTATCACGATTTCATGATTCCCGTTGCAATATTTTGGAGTTTCAATCCACAAAACCCCGATACACGAGATACGTGTAGATCCAATGAACCTCGTGGCTTGGATCAATGCTCTGCCCCTCCTGAGCTTTGAACTTTAGAAAATATGACATCGTATTTTCCTTGCACCTCCAAAAGATCCAACGGCCCACGGATTATCGCGAATTCTCCTTGGAGAACACCGATCGCCTGTTTCTTCGGTGATGATTCCCGCAAATAACTAAGTGTTCCTCCATGGAACCGTCCACTGCACGCAAATTTACGATACCTGCTTAAATCTTCAAGGCACAACTCCTCTGTGCTGTCCTTCAACAACTTCGAAGGCCTTATCCCTCCTGAGCTTTTCCATGACTCTGCGTCTTCTTAGAAATACGTCTTGCTCGCACTCCTTGCGGAAACCTTTAGACACTTCCTAAGTGTTGAAGTCTTTTAAATCTGCGCACTCCTGCAGCAGTAGTCCTTCGATACCTCACTCAGGTTCACAAACCTGAGATTCTTACCCAGCCTGCGCACTCCTTGCATGACTCCTGTGCCCAACTGCACCTTTGGGTGAATGAGAACAAAAGATATCTCTATCTGAACCCCTTTGTCAACACACTCCTTGCAGACACTTCAACTACACTCCTTGCAGGAATCCTCTGCCTCAAATAGAGAAACAATTGAACTCATTCTTTCTTCCCTTCAGACTTCAAATTAAAAATGAAATCATATACACAACATATAAAAGAAAATGTATAACAAGGAAGCCAATATTCATGAGCATATCAACATCAATACACGGAGAACAACAAAACCATGAATTTGAATCAAATCTTTCTTCTATTAATCCAAATATCTGTACATGGGTGTCTTTACATAGCTCTCTTCATGCTCTTGCTCTTCTTCCTTGATTTCAATCTCTAATAATGTTACAAATGCACAATGAGGGTGTCTATATCCCGTTTCCCTCTTGCTCTCTAGAAACTGTCTAATCTAGAATTAAATTCTATCTAACTACATTAACTATCTTAAATTCCTCCTACCTACTAAGGACGAGAGCTAAAGGCTCAAGGTCCAATTACAATATACAAGTGCGCCTCTTCTTAAATGACTTCATTTAAGATCGCGCATCATCTTCAAGGAAATTTCAAAATTTGTGCTGGCTTGTCTAGCTGTCCTCCGCTTCCATGCTGGCTCGCTTGACGTGGGAGATGCTCCTACATAAGAAAGTGAAGCTTTCGAATCCATTAGAAAATCAATACTAGAAGCTCCTTCCTTGACGAGTCCCGATTTTTCTCAGGATTTCACTCTTTACACCTTTGCTTCTGACTGATCTTATGCTGTTGTGTTAACATAGAAAAACGTTGAAAGCAATGAGATACCCATTGCCTTCATGAGCTCAGATTTCAAAGGGGCAGAGATTAACTACTCAACAATAGATCAATAGGCATATGCTTTTTTCAGCGAAGTGAAACACTTCCGGTCATACCTGTTGAAATCTAGAACCAAGGTTATTGTTCCTTACCTAGCTGTAAGAAATCTGTTAGTACAAAAAGAACTGGGTGGGAAAATGGAAAATTGGATGATGTCACTACATGAATATGACCTTGAAATAACCCCTGCATATATTGTTAGAGGTCAAGGCTTGTGTAAACTAGTGGCTGATTCAGTTGAAGAACAAGAAAGTCAAATCAACACCTCAACTGTAAATCAACATAACGAAAAACAAATCAGTTGTGCACAAGTTACTGCCAATTCCTAGTATGAGAACATTAAATTTTATTTGACACATGGATCTGCTCGTCGTAATCTTGATCCTAAAAACATAAGAGCACTTAGGCTTATATCTGCATCTTTTCAGTTAATAAATGATGTTTTATTTCAAAAGAACTTTGATGGTGTTCTTATGCATTGTTTAGAAAAGGAAGAGGCAGAAAAAGTGCTATCTGAACTTCATGCAGGAGAAGCCGGTGGTCATTTAGGTGGATATATTACTTCCCACAAATTTCTAAGAGTTGGGTACTATTGGCCTAACTTGTTTAAATATGCCCATGCACTGTGTCGTAAATGCATAATCTGCCAAAAGGCTGCAGGATGGGTGAAAAAGGAAACATTCCTTTTGCAGCCTGTTACTATAGATTCTCCTTTTCAAAAATGGGGCCTTGACATCATAGGACCAATTAACCCCTCTTCTTCATAGAAACACAAGTATATCCTTACAACAACAGATTATTTTACTAGATGGTCTGAGGCTCTACCTTTGAAAGTGGTGAATACAAATCAGGTCGTATCTTTCCTTAACTCCCATATCATCACTCGATTCGACATCCCTGAATGTGTGGTTTTTGAGAACACCTCTTACTTTTCATCCCTTGATATGGACATTTTTCTCTGGAAAAAGGGATTAAAATGAAGTATTCTGCTAGCTACTACCCTCAAGGAAATGGCCTAGCAGAATCAACGAACAAAAATTTAATCAAGATTATTAAAAGGACAGTTTCAGAAAATCACAAGAATTGGCACAATGCACTGTATAATGCACTTTGTGCTAATAGAGTAACCCCAAAAGCCTATATGGGTAATTCCCCCTTCTTCCTCGTCCACGGAAGAGAAAAAATTCTCCCTTCACATGTGTTACTTCCTTCTCTACAATTATCGAAGAAAGTTCAAGAAGAGGAGTGCCCTCCTCTAGAAAAATGAATAAATTCCTTAGTAAAACTGGAGGAAGTAAGAGCAAAAGAAAAGTAGAAACTGGATCAACATCAACAAATTGTAAAAATTGGTTTGATTCAAATTATTCTTCAGATAGGAATTTTGATGTCGGAGACTTGGTTCTCAAATGGGACAAATCTCACGAGGGAAAGGGGGAGCACACCAAGTTCCAGAATCTGTGGTTGGGACCATTTGTAATTTCTGAAAAATTGGGTCCCAGATCTTTCCGTCTACATAATTTGGAGGGACAACTAGACACTTTCCCAGTGAATGGCCAGGCTCTCAAAAGGTATTTTACCTAATGATTTCAGATCCGCCCCTTTGTACATACTTTTAATTTTCTTTTCTGTTTTTAATTTTGGTTCTTTTCATTTTTCTTGATTTTGATTTGTTTTCAAATAATTATATCTAAGTCACCATTTCATTCGTGGAAGGGAAATCAAAATTTTCATTCATCAGTAGCAATTAATGACTCCTCAAAGCATCTGTGCCGTAAATGTTAAAAATCAGATCAACAAAAGTAAATTTCTGTTCAAAACAGTTCCTGGTTTCTCATTAAAATTATGAGAGGATACGTTTATCCTTAATAAAACTCTTAATGCTGTCCTTGTTTTAAGGAAAACAACTCAATTATACCTTCCTGTCCTCGAGATGGTTTCTTAACTAAAATCTAAGTGTTCATATTATGATGAAGGTTGTCAAGAAAGAAAATAAGTTGCAAAGGATCAAGTTTTGTTTTCAAAATCTAAGATTTTGAGTATCACCCCGCTCTCTTGAATATCATAAAGTTTTCGCAAATTTATAAGAAAATTCTAGATATTTGAAAGCACTGCAAGGTGTGGGAAGTGTCTATAAACCCACCGAGACACTGAAAAGGTCTGCTGGCAGTGGGTAAATGCATGCATGATACCAAGACAACTTTGCTAGGGTACTGAACATGCCTGCTGGCAGTGAAGGAATGTCGGGTTTAAGAATTTTTTTAGGTATGTCTCTTTGAATTGATCAAAAGCAAAGATGTTCTTTATCATGAATGAATGACTCTTGGATAGGATAGAGGTGTTAGAGTAGGTTAAATGACATCCTTGCCGAGGCTATGGACGCTTGCTGGCAACAATGGCCCTGTTAACAATATCAGAGTCGGTTGCCTAAAAATCATTTCATTCGTAATCTAGATTTGATACCATAATGCATTTTTGACAGGAATACATTTGATGCTACACTACCTTATTTTCTGAGTGCTTGACCTGTTGTTAACTGTTTCTTAAAAATTTATTTCCGTTGATTCCTTGACATGAATTTTCTGGTGATGCATAGATAACTGCTTCGCCCAGTACGTCGCCATTGTTGGCAGCCACACATGATTTTTGATTTTTAACAAGATCAAAAGAGATTATACCTTTCTGTAGATGCCATCACCTCCCATTTATAAATGTTTATATTTCCGATTTCTGAGACGATTATTGTATTAAAGCTCACTTTATTGAGTTCTTATCTTTTGAATTTTCATTGTTTTATTTTTAATTCATGACTGTAAGCATGAATTTAAACATAAAACTTGGCTTGGTTTAATAATATTTTACCTTAGAAATATCATTTTAAAATCCAACCATATGTGATTAAAATTCAAATCTTATGAAATGGTTGATTAATCCATTATCAATTTTTTCTTGTTTTATTATGGATGTTATGAATTCAATGGTTCGATAGTTCATTATCAAAATGTTTTGATGCACGGAGAACCTTGGTTAACTGTGGATATTCTTTTCATGAGTTTAATGGTCATATCAACATTCATGCCAATGAGTATAGGCATGTTGTACTTATGTTTTCACCTTACCTTGCTGGCCCAAAATATTAATGAATCTTTTTATTGTGCGCATAGGGTTTTGTACTCTGTAGGTTTTGACACTCATAGCGAGAGATGGTATGGATTTTGTGAGCCATCTAGTTTTCGTTGTCCCTAATTCTCCTATTTGAGTTATGATACTCCCCAGGCTCTGCTATTTTTATTCTTTCACCCTCCACTTAGACCTGTTTCTGTTGCTCGCACGTTGGGAACCTAAAACTATTCCGAGTGATTTTTGTTGCATCCTTTTTATAGTGGTCATGGAACCCATCGTTCATATAGAGCCGAATGGATGCCAAGCCTTACTATCCCATGACGATGCTACTGATGACATAAAGGATCATGGGTGGGATGCATTCCTCAATAAGTTCGAGGGATATAATCTTTAGGTTGAAAAATCTTTTACACAAACCTTTGACAGTTCTAGAGCCAATATTAGAGATATACAGTTGGAATTGGCAGAGGATTTCGTGAACAAAGTGATAGGGCTCCCTCAAAGGGTGACGGGTGGTTTAAAAATTCCAGAATAGAAGAGGTCCTGTGGAGTTTATTTATGACATCCCGTAAAACCACTTGCTGTATAAAAGGTATTCCTATCGCTCTATTAAAAACCAGATGGCATAGTTTACTTTTAATTCTGAAGCAATTTGTTACGTATGAAGGTCAATATGGGCTATTTTTTTTATACCATATCTGTTTTCTTATGAATTTCATAGGGTTCAAATTAGATATGCCATTTTACCTATTTATGTTTGTTTACAAGATGTCCAAGTGTTACAAGCGACAGGGTATCAATTCGAGCCTGTTTCACCATGGAATCGTTAAACTCTTGTTGGTTCATCACCTGTCGAAGATATGTGACAATTGGGAAACCTTTCTGATAAGAAATGGATTCACACAAGCCGATTCTACAACCAATCCTCTTTTAATTGAAAACCTTAACTTGGATAGGCCAGTGGTTGAAAGCCAGTTCATTAATTCAATTGATGGACTAGAATTTATTGATGAAATTCCTCTAGATAAAGGATTACCATGTAAGTCTTCACCTGCAAGATCTCCAAAACAAGTAACTGTTGAATTAAAGGAAAATGATCCTCATGTGCCTATTAATGATGCTAGTTTAGATGTTAATGTTAAATCTGATGTCAAGAAACTCTGTAAAGGAAGGAAACAACAATGCATGGATTTGAGTCTCAAGAATAAGAATGCTGGTTGTCTAATCTCTAGAAAACTAAGAAATCGAAATGGTAATAATCCGAGCTCGATCGAGGCTCTGATCATGAGATAGAGGGTTTCTTGATGCTGGAAGACCCATAAAATCAATGTTCCAAGAGGGATTTTATCACCCATGTTGAATCATATGATTTCATGACGAATTTACCCCCGTTTCTTAAGGGTAAAGAAGGATTTTCAGGTATTGAGCATGATATGGAACAAACTGTGGGTAAGATTGAAGCACCCCTAGTCGATTATGTCCCACATTGATCTGTCGTCACCCCGGTACATTGTGATAGCTGCCTCGATTGGGTAGAGCGTTACTAAACAAATGTTCCTCTCTTACAGGCTCGAATTAGAACCTTGACTACTCAGAAGGATCTGTTGAAACAAGAGAAGCTTGATCTCAAGGCACATACGGAGAGGGAAAATAAACTAATCAAGAGGGATGGAAATATAATCATTCAGAATATGATCAATTTCAAAGCAATTATAAACTCTAAACTGTTTGATCCCTCTTTGGATAATTTTTAATGGTAAAACATTTTGTTTTGATTTTATTCGATTCTGTTGTCAAAGTTGAAATAGGAAGATTTGAATTTTGATTTCATTTGCTAAAAATAAGACTAGCTACAAAATGTATGATTCTGTAGCTAAGTCTCTTTTGAATAATTAGTAGTTGTTTTTTTTTTCTAATATATCAAATCGGTTTTGCTATTCTCAGGAAATGGAGGATTTTGCTGCTGATTGCTTAGAGCAAAAATATTTCAATTATACGCTCAAATGTTCAGTAGTTTCTTCTTCTTTAGGTTTTATCAAACTGTGGTTTAATTTTGAACAAACCAACTCTTGGATGAGTGGTTACTATTTTCACTATTTTTGTAATATTAGTCAATTATTATGGATTCAATTCTATCCTGTGAGATATGAGCATATGAAGCTTGAAGTAGTTTAAATACTGTTCATTCTCACTAGTAAAGACACATTTTTTTGGACGCATTATGGACAAGTAACTTTCAAGACTGTATGGACAAGTTGTTCACACCTCAGATTTAGTCCAGCGTCACACTGTTCCATTACGTTTTTCCTTTTATATTATGGAATGTTAATATGTTATACAACTTTAGTCTTATTAGCATATAATGTTTCATTTTATTTTGCACTTTAAATTATGTCTATAATTTGCTGTTCATATATCATATCTGTGATCGTTATTTCATTCAAATATCATTGATTTATGCTTGATGTTGAGTGATATATTACACAAATACTTTATCTTAAATTTATCTTACTACAAGTATTCATCATTACAAGATCACATGATCTACATATTTATTACTCTGTTCTTATATCTTTACTCCAAAGCACACCTTTGTGTTTACTATAGGAATGTTAGCACAAGCCTGCTACAGGTTTTTCTCATAGGCAAGATAAATGGGAGTTTGAATTGCATAGAGACATAAACTCAGTAATTGATTAATCTCAGGTTAGTTTTAATTGCATTCTATGTTTGTTATTAGTTTTTTTATTAATGAAATAGGAACAATTTAGATTGGCTTTGACTGTTATTCTGTTCTTGTTTCAAATTATGTTTTATTAGTATTTTTTTTAGTTCTTAGATTTTAGATTATTAAACAAAAAGTATAAAATGTATGTGCTTTCTTTATCTACTTCGTAAACAATTGTAAAAACATTGATTTCTCAAGACATCCACCAAAACTTGCAAATTGTAAATACCCTATTCATAATCACATGCTTAAGTTTCTGCTTTGACACTTGTAAATAATTCACGTACATAACAACGTAGTTTCTTTTAGATTAGTTTCCTTTCTTTTGTTATTTTAGGATTTTAGTTGGCCAATGGAGCCATTAAACTTGTCAGGTCATTTCACTTCAAATGGCTTGGGTTATTTAGACAACCCCGGTCCAGATTTGACCTTCCAGTTGACAGTGTGTTACTTATGCCCGTCAACACTAATTAAAATAATTTGCATAAGGAAGAATGAAAATATACTGGAATGGACATTTTTACCTTAGATATCCTTCGATATACAATTCTTTTATCTTAGAGAGATAATTGTGGGAAAAAGAGGTAGTAATGGGGTGTAGGATAGCTTATAGGCATAGATTTTGGAGGGAAAGAAGTGACAAAAAGAGTATAAGAGTGATGAATTATATTTAGGTAGAGGGATTTCAATTGTGTAAACCTTAGAAGAATTTTAGATGGAAAGGATTAAAAAAAACCCATTAAGGGTTGAGTCCTCAAAAGTTGGATATATCTAAGTGTAGAGGCATAAAATCTCTTAAATTAATGTATTTTTTTCTAAATAAAGATAAGGGTTAAGAAAAGGGTTCTAGGGCCTTTGGAACCTTGGAATTTTATACCTACCTTGAAGGAGGTCTATATAAATTTATATCCAAGCTTACAAGCTTAAGTCCTTGGTAATATATCCCTTCTGCTCAGAATACAACCCTTTACATGAATATAATATCTTACTCCTAAAGGTTAACAAACATGAAGATAGAAGGCTTAGAGCTAGGGATGATTTTAGGGGCTAAATTTTGCTCATGGGCTAATTTTCCATGGTTTTTCCAAAAATGAGATTCACTATTTTAAAAATGATTCGCCCAAATTCTATAGGATAAAATTATTTTACCTTAAAAATTGCCAAAATTTTATAAAACTATATAGTAGCAGAAATTTGAATATTTTGGGAAAATATACAAACATTTATAGTTGACATATAAAAGAAAATATCGCCAAACATTTATAGTTGACATATAAAGGATTAGTAATATTCGCCAAGGTTTCTACATTTTAAAATAAATTTCCATCCTTAAAATCATCCCTGCTTAGAGCTTAATTCATTGCCTTGTATATGCCAAAGGAGAACCTCAAGGAAGTGCTTTTCCCATAGGAAAAATTAAGAAATTTTTGGAAATTTTGGTTAAGGAGAGTTGGGCAATTTTGTGCATATCATATGAAGATTTATTTCATGCGATACATCGCATATCACATGAATATTTTCTTCATGTTATACAATGTGTATTGCATGAATAAAATATTCATGTGATACAACAAAGTCACCTAAGGAATCCTAGAGGAAGGTTCTTGTCACACGAGAAAAAATTTCCCGAGGTGTGATATATTGCACCAATTTGTTTTTGGTGCGATACACCACACCCAAAATTTCTTTTGGCATGACATGTTGCAGGGACCAAGTTTTCCGGAAATGCGACAAGGGGAAGGAGTATAATGTTGTGTGGGTGAAATACTACATGGTTGTGATGTATCATGCCACATAGACTTTTGGGTGCGATATGCCACAATCCCAAAACCGTTCGAGGATGGGATAAGGGGAAAAGAACAAAGAGAAATAAATGAAGAAATGAAGGGAAATATGAGGAAAAGAACTTGTTTCCCATGGAATAAAAGTTTCATGTGACACAATGTATCACACAAAGATAAAATTCCTGTGATACTCTGCACAATTCAAAAGTTCATGCAATGTGATAAGGGAAAGAGGAACATTGTCACAAGAGAGAAAAAATTCCATGATGTGATATGTCACAATGAAAGAATTTTTCATGCGACGCGATAAAGAGGAAGAGTCTCCCTTTGTTGCGAGAAAAGAATTTTTCTTGCAATGTGATGAAGAGAGAAAGAGTTTTTATCATGAGAGAGAAGATATTCTCGAGTGCAATATGTCGCATGAGAATATTTTTCAGATGCGACGAGAAGGTTTGAGGAGGCACAAAATAGTGCATAGGACAAAATTTTTTAGGCATGCGATAAGCTCAAAAAAGAAGTGTTTTTTATTGATAAATGTGAAGTTTTAGGGGTGTCCATATAGGGTGCTACATGAGAGAAAGTTTTTGACAATGTGATGTATCCCATATTTTAAAATTTTGGGCATGATAAGAAAGTACATCGAGATGCGACATGGCACATAGTATAAGTTTTTATTTGATGTAGTGAGTTGGTGTGAGGAATTAATCCTCGATAGTTATGAACTAAGGTGTCTCCATACGATGCCACATCACTTGGAAAATGTGGATTCGTACAAATTATGATGTGGTAGGAGAGAAAAAATAATTAATAAAATTTAGGAGGCCATAACTTTCTGGTTGGAGCTCATAATTGAGAAAGAGTACAATCATTGGAAAAATATTGACGAGTAGAATGCATTCCTAATCTTAGAAGTGGCCTGAGAGTTGTGTTTAAGAGGAATATTTTTGAATACCCCACCTCCTTAATGTTAATTAAGGGGGTTTGGTATGTTACACATGGTATTAGAGAAGAGTTCAACACAAGTCCTGGATGGGATAGAGATAGAACTCAAAGTTAAATTATCAAGTTTCTAAACTTGCATGGGCTGGAGGAAAAACATCAGGCAAAGGTCTTATCATTGTAAGAAAGGATCAAATGAGGAATGCACTTATTGTCCTAGTGATTTCCAATATTGTATACAAGCATGAATTGGTAGAGTCCCTTGCAATATGAATGGTTTCTTTAGAAAACATATAGAGATGGTGTGATAATCTCTTTGAACTTGAAGACTTTGGCTATGAATCTGAAATTTGTTATGGTTGGTCCATCTGTTGATAATGGAAGAAATTTGGGGATTGTAACACCCTTTTTTCCCCAAGACTATAACTATGCTAAGAATTCATTAAGTATGTTTATGAAGAATGTAACTATGTTTTGATTTAATAAAAACACCAAAATCACTGATTGAGAGGGAACAACCTTGCAAAGTACTGGTCATGATACACAAGTGGGAAATTGATGAAGCAAGGATGGATGAAGTGGCATGGAGTAGGGATCTGAGCTGTTTTATGAAGAAAACATGAAGTTTGTTCAACAAGATAACCTATGCTTTCTAAGGATAAAATCATACCCCAACACACCCTATTTGAACGATCCACATGACTGATTATGAAGGGCCAAGAAAGTGGTTGAGGCAGTTAATGGCTATTGGCAGATTGGTATTTTGTAGAATCAAGGACCAATTAAATAAATGATAGAAGGATGCTATGAATTTTTCCCTTTAGAATGGGAACTGCATATTACAAGTTGCATCGTATAGGAAAACCACATAAATCCCAAGGAGAGCAGCAGAGGAAGAGACAAAAGGTGGAAAAACACCATAAGAGGTCAGACATGAAGGATTGAACCATATGATCAACAAGCACGGGGGGTATTAGAGATAGAATACATGAGGAGGGACCTGAACACACTGGCCAATAGGGAGAAGGAATTGTGAATAGAGGAGTTCATGTGCACAAATTGAGAAAGTGAGAAGTTTCCTTGAAGAAAATAGGAAACTCATCTAAATCAAGGTTGATCACCCTAAAATAGAGAAGACTTCAATACAAAATGTTGAAAGTAGGACTACAATTTGGTTCTTAATCGATAGAAACTGACACTGGTAAGGGAAGGTCGCCGAGGGACTGTTTAGCGGAGAAGGGACTCCCTTATGTAAAGGAAATCTAGTTGAGAAACCACCTGATAAACCTACACAGATCCCGAGCTTAGTGGGAAGGTGGAAACTTCTATTTTTGTCAGTGAAGGAAGGAGAGTAATTTTTTTGGATCATCAAAGTTGGAAACCAGCTGAATCAGTTCCCCTTTTGGTATCATGTCTTAGCATGAGGGTGGCATACTGTAGGAAGGTGCTCTATAGTATGGCCTAAGGTTGGGAGGAGAGGCATCCTCTCTCAGCGATTTGGTATTGGAAAGGTTTCTGATTAGATAAGTGTATAACTTGGGTGTTTAATTATTCTTGAATGTCTGGATTGAGTGGGCATGTGGTAGTTCATAAGAAATGAATTGAATCCTTGAATGAATGGTATATATCTATCATGGTTTTCATTTGGTCAAATAAGTCATGGGAAGGAAACTAACTAGCATAAATATCCCATATTCCTAAGAGCCTTATTGTCTTAGAGGAAATTTTGCAGGATATGGACAAAAACATCATTTAACCATTGATGAGGGTGTCTATTGGTTACAGAGATTCCTGTGAGGAATGGAGGACCTTGGGTCATGAGATTTTCATGGGATTATGTGGAAATATTGCAATATATGCAAGCTATTATTTCTCATAGGAATGGAAAGGCCTTTGATGGTATTAGAGTTGATTTTCTAACCCATAGAGATTTGGTAACATTTCCCTGAAGAAATCCATGAATGTTTAAGTCCAAAATTGGATTATTTTCCTGAGGAAACTTGAATTTAGTTGGGATGAATCACAACCATTGGATCGATGTGTGGATAATATTTGGACCATTGGTTGGATGGAGTACCCATTGGAGTAATCAATTTATAGGCACAACATGACTTTGACAAGGGAGATCTAGAGTCAATAAGAATGGTTGATCTGTCGAGGTAAGGTTGAGGTTGAAACTGGACCATTGGATCTAGTCGATAACCCATCGACATAAGGATAGTCAAGGATTTGAGAAGTAGGTTAGAAGAGGGAGTAGGATGACAAAGGTATGAGGATAATAGATCTCAAGGTGGGTATCGTGGAATCACAACCATCAGATCTCATAAGAACCACCCCAAGAGGGAAATCCTTCCACCTTAACTAGTGATTAGTTGGAACCTCCGAGGAACATTACATCCACCAGATCAAATGAATGAAGACTGTTCAATTTGTCGGAGTACATGTGTTTGGAGTGGCTGAATCAACTTATTTAGTAGAGATGGAACAAATATACTCCAATGATGAGGAGTTCTAATAAAGTAGACTGTTGATTTGGAAAAGGGGAGACTTGATCTCAGTCGTGAATTGAAGTGGACCCACTGGGAATGATAAGACTAGGAATCGATAGGAGCATAACCAACAATTGAGTAAGAGGCTTCAATGAAATCACAACTGTTAAAAAGGGATATCAAAGAGCCATTAGATCCTTAAGGAATTTGTTAGAATGATGCCATCAGAGAGGCTGGAAACTTTGGTGAGTAAGTACTTCGATAGGACCAAGTCCAACTTAGCTACAAAACATATAGATGAGGTCGAGAAGGAACACTGATCATCTGATTAAAGCTTTAGGATCCTTGGGCACCTCAACTGACCTCGAATAATCCTATAGTCATGAATTTTGTAAGAAGTAACACAAATTATGTTCTGATAAGAGAATTCCCCACTTAGACATCGATGTTCCCAACTACTCACCTGAGATAAAATAAGGAAAAAATCATGACACCTCACCAGCCTAAACGAGGGATAGGGGGTCGAGTTTGTTAGAAGGATTGACTATGCAAAAGAGAGTGATGATGATGACCATATTTGAAATCCATGACAAGGTAAAGACTACATCCATGGTTGGATGGTATGTTCGATATGAGTCTCCCTTGGATATTTCAAGTTACATGAAGGATGCCACTCAATATATATAGCCTTGGAAATTCTAAATGTGAAATATATTGTTGAGTCTAGTTGGTTGCTGTTGGATAGACTAAGTACCTAGAGGGACAAGGACCCTACTAAGGGATGATACGTATCCTTATTTTCTATAGGTGGTTTTAGAGGCATGGATTGGAGGAATCATCCACTTTCTTGAAGATGGCTATCCTTGAAGGCTAAAGATGCTTTCATCCATGATGTATATATGAATGCTATTATGAAATTGTCTTAAGACTTCCATGAGAGAATAATTCATCCTGGGTGGCATATTGTATGGCCAATGAAACTTAGTTGTAACACCTAGAAGGATCATGAATGTATAAGGAAGAGAGGTTCTATGATGTTTAAAACCTTGCTCCACAAATTTGTCATTATAGAGGAGGAATTCATATGCCTATTGATCAGAGTGCATGTCTATGAATATGAATGCACGAATACTATGAATTGTAGAGAAAGGGAAAAAACACTTGCTAGTCATATTTGGGTAGTGCTAACACTACTTGGTTGACCTTGGATAGGAATTCATGTTCCATGAAATGTTGATAGGTCAAGTGTGCAAGAATGCTTTCTCTAAAGTAGAGCCATGAATTGGGGATTATACCCTTAAAAGTATGTAGTGTGAAGGAGTGTGAAATCCTACGAAAGAGGTTGAATTTAAGATTGAATGGAATGCATTAAGAATGGAGGAAAGTGTGAAAGTGATGCACATGCACACACATAAATGTTCGAAGGAAGAGTTGGCATACAATGTTGAATTAAGGGCTCCTGATAATGAATGTTGTATCTTGGATAATTCTATTATTACATAATGAACTTATCCTGAAGGTAATATTTGTAGTACTTGGAATAATAGTCTACATGGGATGTAAGCCACTCCTTATATAGAGATAGTATGAGTTTCTCATGTGGCAAGTGAGAAGGAGTATTATGTATGACCTGATATAAGCCATGGTTTGTCTTGTTGTTGAATTCCTCATGAAAGAGAGCATCATACTTATGAGTATGCTTATCATACTTTCCATTGGAAACATAGTTACCAACTTAATGAGAACTCTACAAAGTTCTCATTTATTTGGGGGTCACATTTTTTACCCCATTTTTAAAAATGGTGCTACTGGTAGCACCCCCCTCCCTTTTTAGGTGGTTTTTCGATATTTAAAATTTTTCGCTCCACAATGTTTCCACATTATTTTTTTAAATGCTTTTTTTTCATCTATTTTCAAAATTTTCTAAATATATATATTTTTAATTCAATGGTGTTTTTAGTCATTTTTTCATGCTTCTTTCAATCTTAAACATATTTTTACCATTTATTTTTTTGAAATTACGAATTTTCATACAATTGGCTCTCAATTAATTTATTGTTCCATACTTTTAAAATATAGTGGAAAACATCATTTTTAATACATTGTTTACTTTTACTTCAATACATAGAGAATAATTGTAGTTAAATAACACTATTTTTTAATATTTATCAAAACAATATACATTTTACAGCCATATATAATAAAAAACCTATACATTTTGATACCTATTTGTTTAAAACAACGTTTCAAATATAGCATTTTATGAACATAATTGAACGAAAAAAAGTGAAAAATTTATAAAAAATTAACATTTTTTCCATATTTTTATAAATTTGAAGTAAAAAAATGACAACATTTAATTAAATTTTCCCTAGTATAGTGAATGACATACAAATAAATGAAAAATAAAACAATAAAAAGATTCATCATAAAACAACAATAGATACATATTCATTCTTATTTTAAAATATGAAAGTAAAAACATTACAATTATATCTCATAATTTTTTTTCAAAATTAAGCATCGTCTTCAAGGGAATCTTAAAACTAATTAACAATATCATATTTCCCAAATTCGTCAATCTCAATAGACACATTATCATCTTCTTCGACATCATTTTGTGCTTCCATTGTGTCATTTTTCTCTTCTATTGGGTCATTGGTATCCACAAAATATCCAAAGTGATCCTTTAAAATCATTCCTCCTAATGATACTTGAGGTCCCTTTGACATTTTTTCCACTTTTGATTCACTAAAATCTCCTTTCCTTAAGCCAACTTCTTGCATTTCATTTGGCAGAGCTGGAATGACATTAATTCTTTGTTGAATAAAACTACACTGCATTGAGTCACTTTAAATGGCTATGGAATTTCTTCCTTTCTGTAAGCAACACGCTAATGTTGTACCTAATCACGAAATAAAAAATAAATAATAAAGTTAAATATTTTAAAAATACATAAATTAAAAGTAATATAAGATTGGAGTATGATTTCATAAATTTTATATCGTAATTATTACTTGAACCCAAGAACAAATCCAAAACCCAATCTCCTTCATTTGAAAATGTATCTATAAGATAATTAATTAATGCTTGTGGTTTTTGATAAATGTTAACCATCTCTCCTTTCAAATTATTTTCCTCATATGTTAGCTTTCTAACCACAACATTGTATACCAATAAAATACTAGGAGTCTCTCCATCCTTTACATTGACAATAATAGAATTATAAGAATCATCTTTTGTCCAGGTTGCAAGATGTATACTATCAAAAGCACGTTTATATGGTTCTCTATTGGAGCTCTAAATATTAGGCTTGTTCCTGTAACCTAAATAAGTGCAAATCCAATTAACTTGTGAATTAATAAAATTGTTTTCTAATCTTAATTGCTAAACATACAATTTCAATATCTTACCAAATAAATTGCATCCTTTCTTTTCTTTTCCCTTGAAGCTTGATTGTACTAATTCTTGTTGTGTATCTGAATGAAATTCCAGAAATCTCCTAAATGGTGATGTTGTGACTTCAATAAATCCCATAACCACTTTATTCAAAGCTTGGTAAGTATAAGGCTCAATATCATATCCAATGTTTTGGATATTATAACCATGAGGGATATCCACAATAACTAGGGAGTATTTGTTTTTAGGAACAATATTTGCAAGTTGATCACAATCACCTAATATCACTTTATATTGAACAATGTCAAGCCCATTCCAAATGTAGTGATCAAGGGTGTCTTCAAGTTCAACTGTTTGAACACGTCTCCTTCTTTCTCTTTCAAACTTGGATTTTTGAATAAAATTTTTGAAGGCTTCAGGTACTTCATCTGCATTCTTCTTTGACATATTTAATGAAACAAATAAACATATAGTTATATATATATAACTATTAAAATATAAATAAATTAACTTACAAATAAATAATATGAATGTGATAAATCAACATACCTTTTTGAATGCAACAAAAAAATGTTTCAATACTACTGTAGAGCTTGAATCTGGATAGTTGAGTTTAACATCATCCCAACTTTCTTCAATCAACATCTTAACCATTTCCTCTTGTATTTTCGTATACACCTTGTTACTAAATAATAAAAATAATAATGTTATAATGATATATATAATAAAATACTTAGAACATTGATATGTTAAACAGAAAAAATTAATTTTCTTGTCATAACATAAATAAAAATAACTCAACAAACTTACTTTTTAAATTCATCATACATTTCTTCCATTGAAAATTCATCCGACCTTAAATGTGATAATATAGCTATGATAAGTTTCTCATCCTTCACTCCTTGCATTGTTCTCCAAGGTGTTATAGTCATATCATCTGGAAGATTTTTTTATTTCAGACCTGTTGACGGGAAAAATTGATCGCTAATCAACTAGAAGAGAGAGTCCAGTCCGGGGTTGTCTAATTAACCCAAGCCGTTTGGATTGACTCACTCTGACAGGTTTAATGGCTCCGTTGGACAATATAAAGTCCTAAAATAAACAAACAAATAAATAAAACAAACAAAATAACTCACTAATTACTAATCACTGTTATATATATGCACACATACATATACAACTTATTTTAAATAATATTTACACACATAATTGTTTGTCTAATTCATATACATGTTATACAATTTATGAGTTTTAATCTGAACTCACTAAAATCAATGTAAAAATGGCTCTTTTTATGAAAGTAGATAAAGAAAGCAAAAATCACTATTTCTTTTTGGTTTGTTTTTATCTCTATTGCATATGTAAAATCAAAATCAAGCTACTATTGAAACCGAATATGTAAACAGTGAAAACCAAACCATATGTAAGAGTTTCTATATTAAACAAGAAAATAAAAGGAACATACTAACCTATTTATCACTTGAAGAGTATGCATTCGACGTTTGTATAATCATGAATCGTCCATTCAATCTGTCCCGATATAAATCTGCAGTGTACTTTCACACTGTTTGGAATAAATGCCAGACAGTTTGTTGACTACTGTATTTAAATGATAAAACGATAGGATGCAAAATAATAACTGTGATATATGAGATTGCAAGTAATTACATATAAGAAAAATCCGACAGTAACGACCCACTTTAATCACTCAACGAGATTAAGATAAACCTTATCATCCGAATTGAATGATCATTCACTATTTTCATATAACTGAAGCATAAATTTGTGAATTGTATGAAAGAAATTATCTTAATGACATAATAATCTGTGAAGATGAAATATATCAACAGTCATCAGATTATCAAGATAAGCAAATCATGGACAACAACAATATTTACAAATAGCTAAAGCAGAAATGTAAACATATGTTATATCTAAATTCGAGTATAAGTTGTCCACAACTAGCTCCAGGCCAAGATGTCCTAGTTACAAAAAATAATGGGGTTTTAAAGCCTTCGGAAAGGTAACTTTTTCCTCTTCTGAGATCAGATATTGATTACAAAAATAAAAGGGGGATATAACCACCCAGATCATACTAAATCCTTTAAAGCTCAAAAAAGTTCATTTCTGTTTGTACAAAAAATGCATCATAGATATGGCTAGAAAGTCTCAAAGATGCTTTAGATCAATTGGTAACCATGAACTCCTGAATATCCTGAAAAGAAAAGGAAAAATAGAGAGATTTAGATACATATTTAACCATTAATTTGCAAATTTCAAATTAACATAACTGGCTACAGAGTTCCCTGATTCTATAGCTAGTTATTTTAGTAAATGAAATCCAATTTATTGAATGAATAAAACAATATAATTTATTTAGTAAATAATCCTATTTTAAGATAAAAGGAATCATACCTCTAACTGTAAATCAAATTGTATCATATGATCTTAGAATTCACTATTGCTGTTGCAGCCTCAACATTTTTAAATGTTACATTCCCTGTAGTCTTCATACGTTTCCCTTTTCCTTGAAAGACAGACTCAAGCCTATGGTTTTTATTTGTTAAGGCATCGATCTGATCAGTAAGAGCCTTAACCTGTGACTATAGGATAGGTATATCAGTGTAGTATTTATCAATCCAGAATGGGCAGACTTCACACTTCGATTATGCGACGGTCTCTTGGGAATAACCACGATTGTGAACCAGAGCATCTTCAACATGGACTGTAGATTCATTACCCAATCTAATACTAGGAAACTCTACATTATGTTTCAGACAGGGAGGTAGATTGTCCACAAAGTTGTAAGGCCGATCGAAGTGTGGTTGGAACGAAAGAGGGTCTTCTTCAGCGAGGAAGCTACCAATTTCGGAGTCCGAACTCTCATGGACCTCAATCATCTTGATCGAGTTCACATGAGGGTTCAAATTGTTACGAAGCCTCCTCGAAATTAACCTTCCATCTCTCTTATTTTTAAAATTCAAATCAACATGGTCTTTAGACATCTTGCCTTTAGGTTTGTTTGAAAATTTAACAGAGTTTTTAGGCCGTGTAACTTGCTCACAGGCCTGCTCAATAATATTTGGATCGAGTAAGGGTTTTTTGTAGGAGGCCGAGACACAGGCCTGGGTAGGTGAGAGGGGTGCAATAGGGTAAATTAAGTTTTCTTCAATCACAGACTTGTCGATCTCTTCAACATTGGGGCTAGAGAAACCGTTTCTGATTAAAAACAAATCCCAATTATCGTTCTGCAACTCTAATTGATGTGCAAGTAAATTTTTTATTAAGCCATGATGGAAGAGGCTCAAGTCTGATCGTTGCTTTCTATACCTTTTTCCCATTTTGTAAAGGCTCCTCAATAAATAATAAGTCATGTTTAAAGGAAACCCCATGAAAATCATGAGCAGACGCAGATGATAAAGAAACATAAGACCAAAATGTCCTTCACAGGTGACAAACTGTTTCAGCACAAAAAGCAGATCGTTCCATCGAGATTTCAGTAAGGAGATGGGCATACCTTTGTCACATCCTTTTATCTTCCAAGATGTAAAGAGAAGACTCCAAGGAACCTCTTCTACCTTTGCATTTTTGAACCACCTTTGACCGCTCGCAGGGAGTCCTGTAGCTTGGCTCAAAAAATCCTTTGTAACCTCGAGTTGAACATCAATCACCTTATCTCTACACCCATCGAAGGAGAGAGAGAATTCCTGAGAAGTTTGTGGATTGAAACCCTTGAATTTTCTAGGGAAAACGAGCCAACCATTACTCTCACTATCCTTTCTAGCATCATCATATAAGAGAAAAGTTTGAGTGCCATTAGGTTCGAATCTAACAATAGGAGCCATATTGAATCAATGGGAAATCAATCAAACACAATGCGTAGGAAGGGTTTGTGAGAACAGACTAGAGCCATACCCTGAGCCTAAGAAACACCAACAGTCTATAGCATATGGGGAGAAAATACATAACGAAAATACATGCATTCATTTAAAAATGAGTGCAAGGGGTGTTGTAGAGCCCGAGACCAAGTCTTGAAATGATGATTTGACTGTAATCATATTGACACCTTTCATAAAGTACAAGCCATGAAAGCATAACAATAAGTGCGAAACATAGTGGGTTCGATCATAAATTTTGGGAGAATGAACCTTATAAATCAAAACCTAGCGACGAGGAAACATTCGAATAAGAACCACACAAAAATCATATCAATGCTCAAATCATAAGGTCTTTTGTTGATATAATTAACAATTCCTAAGCATGCTTGGTATTCAAGGAATCGAAACAAAGAGAATAGTCTTCATAGCAAGGAACAAGGCTTCATTAATATACCATAGAGACATCTTTCCTTTCATAGATATTTCAAATATAATGGTAACACATCCGTAAGTTTTTAATGCTTCATTTCCATGCTTTCAGTCATGAACAAAGCATGAAAAACAACAATAGGGAAAACTGAAAACTTATAATTTTCATGGAGGAAATTGCTTATGAAGAATAGAAAAATGTATGACCTTGGTTAGGCAGCTACATAGATAATTTAATTGATATAAAAAATTAAAAATATGTTGGGTTGCCAACAATGGCGACATGCTGGGAGAAGAAATTATCTCTGTAATACGAATGAGTTCAGGCTAGAGAAATCTGAAAGATTTCAAATCAAAGAACAACTGAAAGGTTGTTTGAACATCTTTAATTATCATGACACAGTCTAGTTTAAGATATCGTTCGTTAAAAAGAATGAAATCTGATGACCAAATTCACAAAAGAAAGCCACGATGTTTAAGTTAATGTCTCCAATACTGTTAATAGGGCCACTACTGCCAGCAGGCATCCATAGCCTCGACAGGGATTTCAATTAACCCACTCTGATGTCTGTATCCTGTCTAAGAAATTACAAATCAGAATGAAGGACGCTTATGGCCAAAAACAAGATTCATACCTGAGAATTTTCTTTTACCTGACATTGCTTCGCTGCTAGCGGGCCTGTTCAGTAACCCGACGAAGTTGTCTTGGCATCATGCATGCATTTACTTGCTTCCAACAGACCTGTTCAATGTCTCGGAGGGCTTACAAACACTTCCCACAGCTCTCCGAGAAATTATTCACATTCTAATATAGTTTTAAAAATATTCAACAGAACAGGGTGACGCTGAAAATTCGAGTTTTTTTTTAACACAACTTAATATTTCAAAGGCCTTTAAATTTTTCTTGCTAACCTTCATCAAGATCTGAAAAATAGTTCATTAATAAAACTAATTTTCGAGGACATGGAGACATCGTTGAGTTGCTTTCTTAAAGAGCAGGGACATCGTAAAGAGTTTTTTTTTAAAGATAATCATGAATACTTTCAAGTGCAAATTGAAATTGAGAAATCGAATTTCAAACAAAATATCATCTTTAACTAGCCAACAAATTCAGAGAAAGACAACAATTGATTCTCTGACAGCCTTTGACAGTTGTTTCGAGATGAAGCATTCTGTTCTCTTTTTCTGAGCTAGACTGTAATACAAACATGTTTGACTCAAAAGGACCAATAAACAAAAATGAAAATAAAAACAAACCAACAAAGAAAAACGGAAAGCGAAGAAATCAAAACAGAAAAATATGTACAAAAGGTGTATCAGAGAGTTGTCAGGTAAAATGCCTTTTGAGAGCTTGTCCATTCACCAAGAAGGTGTCTGGCTATCCCTCTAAATTCTACAGGTGGAAAGAACTGGGACCTAGTTTTTCAGCAATTAAGAATGGTCCCAAACATAGGTTTTGGAACTTAGTATGTTGGCCTTTCCCCTCATGAGGTTTGTCCCACTTAAGGACAAGATCACCTACCTCAAAATTCCTGTCTGAGGCAGAATTGGAATTGAACTAGATTTTGACAATAAGTTGATGTTGATCCAATTTTTGTTTTGCTTGAGCCCTTACTTCCTCTAACTTTAGCAAAGCATTAATCCGACTTTCCAAAGGAGGACAATATTCTTCTTGAACCTTCTGCAATAACTACAGAGATGGAAGAAGAACATGTGGTGGAAGAATTGCTTCCCTATCGTTAATGAGAAAAAAGGGGGAATTACCAACAACAAATTTTGGAGTTACCCTATCAGCCCAGATTGCGTTGAACAGTGCATTATGCCAATTTTTGTGGTTTTCGGAGACCGTTCTTTTGATGATCTTGATCAAGTTTTTATTAGTTGATTCCGCCAAACCATTTCCTTGGGGATAATAGCTGGTAGAATACTTCAGTTTTATTCCTTTTTCTAGAGTAAAAGCACTCATTTCAAGAGACAAAAAATAGGAAGCATTATCGAACACTAGGAATTCAGGAATATTGAAACGAGTGATTATGTTCGAATTCAGGAAAGATATTACCTGGCTGGTGTTTACCACTTTTAATGGTGCAGCCTCGGACCATCTGGTGAAATAGTCTGTCACTGTTATGATGTATTTATGCTGTTGCGAGGAGGTGGGGTTAATTGGGCCTATAATGTCAAGGCCCCATTGCTGAAAAGGGGAATCTACTGAGACAAGTTGCAGTGGGAATGTTGACTTTTGTACTCGTTCAGAAGCCTTTTGACATATTACACACTTGCGGCATAACGTATGGGCATATTTGAAAAGAGTAGGCCAATAATACTCTGCCCTTAATACTTTGTCGGCAGTGGTGTCTCCACCAAAATGCCCGCTGGCTTCCCCTGTATTTAATTCCAATAATACTTTATCTGCTTCATCTTTTTCTAGACAACGCATAAGTATTCCATCGAAATTTTGGCAAAACAATATACCATTTACCAACTGGAAAGAAGCAGATTTTAATCTCAATGCTCTCCTCTTTTTTGGATCAAGGTGACGGGGAGATAATCCTTGAATTAAATAAAACTTGATGTCATCATACCAAGGACTAGTAGGATTTCGTACACAACATATTTGATTTTGATTATGCTGATCTTGAATTAACATATCAATTTTATTCTGTTGTTCTACAGCTGAATCAACGATCAATTTACATAAACCTTGGCCTCTAACAATTTGTGCTGGAGTGATTTCGAAGTCATATTCATGTAAGGATGTGACCCAATTTTCTATTTTTTCACCCAGTGCTTTCTGTACTAACAAATTTCTGACAACAGGGTAAGGGACAATGATTTTCGTCCTAGATTTCAGTAGATAAGATTGAAAGTGTCTTATTGCTTTAAAATCAGCATAAGCCTGCTGATCTACTGCTGGGTAATTAAGTTCTACTCCCTTAAAGGATGAGATCATAAAGGTAATAGGGACTTCGTTGTTTTCAGCATTCTTTTGAGTTAGCACAACCGCATAAGACCGATCAGAGGCAAATGTGTAGAGAGTGAAATCTCATGAAAAGTCAGGGCTGATTAGGGATGGAGCCTCTACTATAGCCTTTTTTATTGAGTCAAAAGCTTGACTTTCTAGAGGTCCCCAATGGTACTGTACATCCTTTTTTATTAAGTTCTGTAATGGCCTGACCATTTCTGAAAAGTTGGGGACAAACCTTCTAACAAAATTCATCTGACCTAAGAAAGATTGCATGGAATTTTTGGAAGAGGGAGGGGGGAGTTTTGAAATGAGTTGAGTCCTTTAAGGGTCAATGACCATCCCTTCATTGGATACAATGAATCCGAGTAGCTTGCCTTGTTCTACTGCAAAGACATATTTTTTGGGATTTAAAGAGATGCCATACTTACAACATCGTTGTAGAACATATCTTAGATGAGCTAAATGATCTCCTTTATTTTTTCATAAGACAGTAACATCATCTAGATAGACTACTACAGATTGATTGATAAGACCATGGAAAGCAATATCCATCGCTCTCTGAAAAGTGGCACCAACATTTATGAGACCGAAGGGCATCTTTCTATAAGCATAGGTACCCCATGGAGTACGGAAAGTGGTTTTCAGCTGGTCTGGGGGAGACATAAGGACTTGGTTATACCCTAGAAAACCATCCAGCAATGATAATCTTTCAAAACCAGATACCTGTTGGAGAATATGTTCCATGGGAGGAACATGGTAGTTGTCTTTATCATATGCATGGTTTA
This sequence comes from Picea sitchensis, assembly GCA_010110895.2. Classification (NCBI taxonomy): domain Eukaryota; kingdom Viridiplantae; phylum Streptophyta; class Pinopsida; order Pinales; family Pinaceae; genus Picea; species Picea sitchensis. The sequence goes on from SNQJ01S0013848.1 coordinate 146,826, forward strand.
AATTTCGAAAATCGACACATAGTCGGATTTCACCACTTTTCTTCCTTACATGGACAAGATTAGAGACCCACTGTGTATGTCTTACCGGGAAGATTATCTTAGCATTCAATAGTTTGTTTAGTTCTTTCTTGACCGTCGGTTCAAGTTTTGGGTGCATCTTTCTTAACTTCTGTTGAAAAGGTTGAGTTTGGGGTTTCATGGGAATAACGTGTTGTATGATGTTAGGATCAAAGGTTTTTAGATCGTCATATGTCCAAGCAAAGACATCCTCAAATTCCTTACACAACTTAATAAATGATGACTCTTCTTGCTTAGAACATCCCATTCCCAAATTGATGCATTGTGGGTTATCTTTAGTTCCTAGGTTCACCTTTTCATGGGTCAAGGAAGAACTATTCATTTTACAATTCACTGATTTTCTGAATTTAACATGAAAATCATAAAAAATTTCTAATCTTACCACAGATTTTGGGATATAATTTACCAAATCTGATGTTGATTCTGGAGATCTTGGGTTTGATATTATCGTAAAATTGTGGAGGTCTTTGTCATGAGTACCTTCATTGATAACTGCACCTTGGAAAGTATCTTCCATGTGCAAAAAACTGATGATTTGTTGATTGTTGTCGAAAACTCTCCAATTAGTGATGTTGTCCAGGACAGATGGTCTAAAAAACAACTCGATGGAAAATGCATTTGGAGAAAGGCCTTCTGCAGGAAAAATTTTAGAGGCAACATTAGCTAACAAATCATCGTCAAAATTATTCAACCTCAGAATAGAATTAATGTTAAACGCAAAAAAATTGTTCATTAAATTCCATGCCTCAGTTTGATAGATTTTTAGGTGTGGAGATAGGCAATGAATAAAATTTCTTACTTATCTGACTACAATTTCTGAATCACCAAAGACTATTAAATTCTGAAGTCTCAAATCTAGTGCCTTTCTGAGACCTTGCAGGAGTTCCTCGTATTCGTCTGTATTGTTTGTGCATTCAAATTCTAACCGGCAAGCGATCAAAGATTTGTTACCTGCTGGATCGATGAGCACACATCCTGCACCGACTCCTTCTTTAAACTTAGATCCATCGTAGTAAAGAGACCAGATATGATTTTCATCAGTTGTATATGACACCTTAGAGAGAGTTGTTGAATGTGTACATGTCATGAGTTCGGACTACTATTTCGGGTCAGTAATGGTAGAAGTTTTAGCCATGAAATTGGCGAAAAAAGTGTTCATCCCCTGCATTTCATGTGAATTGGCAGAAGCAGTGAATGGTTCATTAGGATCATTTAAATCAATTACCATAAGCTTGAGATAACGCTCACGATTGATCTTGATTCTGTTAGGCTTTCAATTTTCTGGTAGCCACAAGTGAGACCAATCTGTCGCAAAATAACCATGTAGCTGTTCGGACCAATCCCTACTTAAGAATAAGCCATATACTTCAGGGATATCAATGACAATAATATCAATAATCTGGTGGAATTTAGGATTAGATGATAATCTGATAAGTACATTTTTTAATTCACCTATTACTTTAACACTGGTCCGATCAAGCTGAATAATTTTCTGACTGGAAGGTTGAACTTCATAATTGATTTTTTGGCAAACATACCAAGGCATTACGTTTGACGATGCACATAAATCTACCATACAATTATGTACATTCCTATTGAAAATTTCAAAAGTCAACAAAAAGGGTGGGACATTTCTGTGAATATTAACAACAAAAGTTTGTTGTTTTTTAGTTGCAGCTCCTGGAATTATTTTATCTACATTTGTTACACTTTTTACAACAAGGTATTTTATCAGAGGACTCTAGTGTTGTTTTAATGGAGACCTTTTGAGGTGTTTTGGGGCTGTTTTCTGCAAACTTGTTGCTGTTCAAATTGTTGTTTTTGTTGTTTTCTGCAATATTTTGAAGCATCTTTTGCAGAAGAAAAAGAAATTTCAATAATTCATAAACATAAATATTAGCTCTAAGTTTTTTTAGATCCTCAATCAAATCATACTCTAAACTTGGAGTTGCTGAATTCTGTTTAGTTTCCATTGGTTTAGACTGTTTTTGAGGTGCATTAGTTCCAATTTCAGAAGAGGATTTATTCGTTGTTTTACTTCTGGTATTGTAAGGATGTACTGTTTCGAAATTGGCTTGAAAGATACTATCTGAAAAATGCCCGAAAATGTTGGGAGAGGATTCATCCTCTTCCACTATTTCTTGTTCAGCCACGTCTTCAGGAATCTCAGGAGGAACTAAGTTATCGTGTGCTTCCAGAATTGTCTGGATAGCATATTGTAGGCTTTCTAGATTTAGACCTTCAGAACTTGAGTTAGGTCGGTTTGTGGGAAAAGGCTTTCTGAAAGGGGGTTTGTAAGGCCCTTTGCTTGAAGAAGCTTCTTTGACTGGTCTCCTTAAATCTATAACTTGATTTGACAACTTATGAACGACCTTGTGTAAACTTTCTAGATCTGAACCATCTGACTGAGTTTTGGTTTGGGGAGGTCTAGGAAGCATTTCTATTTTCTTCTTGGAAGATGAAGTAATCTCTACCTCATTACAGATATTGTCATTTAGGCTGAGAATATCTTTCTCAATTTGGCTCGCCTCCTCGAAGGATTCCAATAATATTTCTTTGTTAGACCTTTTGACCTAGATTGCTATGTTTTGGTGTAGGGATTTCGTGTAGTATGCGACGATAAGATTTTCAGCAAGCATTGAATCCGTGGGGATTTGATTCTTTAATGTTAGAAACCTTTGATTAAAGTCTTTTGTTTTTTCCTTGGGGTTCATCTTTAAACTAGAGAGTTCCATGACTAAGACTTCGGGAGATTTGTCATCTCCAAATTTCTCAAGGAAACAAGATTGGAATCTATCCCAAGATACAATGGTGTGGGGTTTTTAGGAAAAGTACCAGGTAGAGGCATTGCCTTCAAATGTGTACGGAAAAAGTATACATACTACGTCTTCGGGTTCTACACTTCGGAGTCTAATGGCTAGCATGAATTTTTTATATGATCCTTAGTGATCTTCTTGGAATTTGGGTCAAATTTAGGGAGCCATTTCTCTGGATGTTTAGGCAAAGGATAATGGGGTCCAGGTATGGTCACTGCATATTGATTGAGCGAAGGTCTGGTGGGATTATTCAGATTTTCCATAGGTGTGGGTGGTGTCGACAACTGAGATGAAGAACTGCCTTCGTTTGATGATTCTTCTCCTGAAGAAGAAGGAGATGAAGGGGGTGGTAATGGTGGGATACTAGATCCTCCTGCTGCAGGGGTGAGGATGTGATCTAGATCCATAGGGTTTAGGGTAAGACGAGTGCCTTCAAGTTGCTCCCTAATATCAGAGAAGTCTAATGGTTGATTTAATGGATGACCTAGTTGTCTGATACGGGCCAAAGCACCGTGTTTTCTTAGAAGTGATTGATGAACAATTTCTTGTATGTCGACCCCTGGGAGGTTTGGTGTTACTGGTTCAACGGTAATCTATGGATTTTTGTTTGATGTGGTTGTTGTTTAAGAGACAATGTTGTCGTCAGAACGACTTCTTTTTACTATAGGTGAGCGGGTAGGTGGGGGAGGAGTCTTGCGACCTCCACGTGCCATCAATAGTGTTTAGGCTCTCCTTCTAGCGCCATTTGTTGATAGGAAAAATTGATCGCTCGTCAACTAGAAGCGCGAGTCTGATTCGAGGTTGTCTAATTAACCCAAGCCATTTGGATTGACTCACTCTGATGGGTTTAATGGCTCCGTTGGCCAATCTAAAGTACTAAAATAAACAAATAAATAAAGAAAAGAAACAAAATAACTCACTAATTACAAATCACTGTTATATATATGCACACATAAATATATAACTTATTTTAAATAATATTTACACACAGAACTGTTTGTCTAATTCATATACATGTTATACAATTTATGAGTTTTAATCTGAACTCACTAAAATCAATGTAAAAATGGATCTTTCTATGAAAGTAGATAAAGAAAGAAAAAGCACTATTTATTTTTGGTTTGTTTTTATCGCTATTGCATCTATAAAATCAAAATCAAGCTAATATTAAAACTGAATATGTAAACAGTGAAAACCAAACCATATGTAAGAGTTTCTATATTAAAGAAGCAAATAAAAGGAACAGACTAACCTATTTATCACTTGAAGAATATGCATCCGATGTTTGTATAATCATGAATCGTCCATTCAGTCTGTCCCAAGATAAATCTACAGTGTACTTTCACACTGTTTGGAATAAATGCTAGACAATTTATTGACTGCTGTATTTAAATGATAAAACAATATGACGCAAAATAATAATTGTGATATATGAGACTGCAAGTAATTACATATAATAAAAATCCGACAGTAACGACCCACTTTAATCACTCAACGAGATTAAGATAAACCTTGTCATCCAAATTGAATGATCATTCACTATTTTCATACAACTGAAGCATAAAATTGTGAACTGTATGAAAGAAATTATCTTAATGACATAATAATCTGTGAATATGAAAGCTATCAACAGTCATCAGATTATAAAGATAAACAAATCATGGACAACAACAATATTTACAAATAGCTAAAGCAGAAATGTAAACATATGTTATATCCAAATTCGAGTATAAGCTGTCCACAACTAGCCCCAGGCCAAGATGTCATGGTTACAAAAAATAATGGGTTTTTAAAGCCTTCAGAAAGGTATCTATTTTCTCTTCTGAGATCAGATATTGATTACAAAAATAAAAGGGGGATGTAACCACCCAGATCATACTAAATCCTTTAAAGCTCAAAAAAGTTCATTTCTGTTTGTACAAAAAATGCATCATAGATATGGATAGCAAGTCTCAAAGATGCTTCAGATCAATTGGTAACCATGAAATCCTGAATATCCTGAAAAGAAAAGGAAAAATAGAGAGATTTAGATACATATTTAACCATTAATTTGCAAATTTCAAATTAACATAATTGGCTACAGAATTTGCTGATTCTGTAGCTAGTTATTTCAGTGAATGAAATCCAATTTATTGAATGAATAAAACAATCTAATTTATTTAGGAAATAACCCTATTTTAAGATAAAAGGAATCATACCTCTAACTGTAAATCAAATTACATCAGATGATCTTATAATTCACTATTGCTGTTGCAGCCTCAACGTTTTTAAATGTTACATTCCCTGTAGTCTTCATACGTTTCCCTTTTCCTTGAAAGACAACTCAAGCCTATGGTTTTTATTTGTTAAGGCATCGATCTGATCAGTAAGAGCCTTAACCTGTGACTGTAGGATAGGTAAATCAGTGTAGTATTTATCAATCCAGAATAGGCAGACTTCACACTTCGAATGTGTGACGATCTCTTGGGAATAACCACGATTGTGAATCAGAGCATCTTCAACATGGACTATAGATTCATTACCCAATTTAATACCAGGAAACTCTACATTATGTTTCAGATAGGGAGGTAGATTGTCCACAAAGTTGTAAGGCTGATCGAGGTGTGGTTGGAACGAAAGAGGGTCTTCTTCGGTGAGGAACCTATCAATTTCGGAGTCCGAACTCTCATGGACCTCGATCATATTGATCGAGTTCGCATGAGGGTTCAACTTGTTATGGAGCCTCCTCGAAATTAACCTTCCAGCTCTCTTATTTTTAAAATTCAAATCAACATGGTCTTTAGACATCTTGGCTGTAGGTTTGTTTGAAAATTTAACAGATTTGTTAGGCCATGTAACTTTCTCACGGGCCTGCTCAATAACCTTTGGATCGAGTAAGGGTTTGCTATAGGAGGCTGAGACACAGGCCTGGGTAGGTGAGAGGGGTGTTGTAGGGTAAATTAAGGTTTCTTCAATCACAAACTTGTTGATCTCTTCAACATTGGGGTTAGAGAAACCGTTTTTGATTAAAAACGAATCTCAATTATCATTCTGCAACTCTAATTGATGTGCAAGTAACATTTTTATCAAGCCATGATGGAAGAGGCTCGAGTCTGATCATTGCTTTCTATACCTTTTGCCCATTTTGTGAAGGCTCCTCAATAAATAATAAGGCATGTTTAAAGGAAACCCCATGAAAATCATGACCAGACGCAAATGATAAAGAAACACAAGACCAAAACATCCTTCATAGGTGAAGAACTGTTTCAACACAGAAAGCAGACCATGCCATCGAGATTTCAGTAAGGAGATGGGCATACCTTTGTTACATCCTTTTATCTTCCGATATGTAAAGAGAAGACTCCAAGGAACCTCTTCTACCTTTGCATTTTTGAACCACCTTTTACCTCTCGCAGGGAGTCCTGTAGCTTGGCTCATAAAATCCTTTGTAACCTTAAGTTGAACATCACCCACCTTAGCTCTACACCCATCGAAGGAGAGAGAAAATTCTTGCGTAGTTTGTGTATTGAAACCCTTGAATTTTCTAAGGAAAATGAGCCAACCATTACTCTCAAGATCCTCTCCGGCATCGTAAGAGCAAAGTTTGAGTGCCATTAGGTTCGACTCTAACAACATGAGCCATATTGAATCAATGGGAAATCAATCAAACACAGTGCGTAGGGAGGGTTTGTGAGAACAAACCAGAGCCATAGCCCGAGCCCGAGAAACACCAACAATCTATAACGTATAGGGAGAAAATACATAACGAAAAGATAGACATTCATTTGAAATGAGTGCGAGGGGTGTTGCAGAGCCCGAGACGAAGTCTTGAAATGATGATCTGACTGTAATCATATTTCCACCTTTCATAAAGTACAAGCCACAACCAGAGCATAATAATAAGTGTGCAACATAGTGGGTTCGATGATAAAGTTTGGGAGAATGAACCTTATAAATCAAAACCTAGTGATGAGGAAACATTTGAAAAAGAACCACACAAAAACCATATCAATGCTCAAATCATAAGGTCTTTTGTTGATATAATTAACAATTCCTAAGCATGCTTGGTATTCAAGGAATCGAAACAAAGAGAATAGTCTTCATAGCAAGGAACAAGGCTTCATTAATAAACTATAGAGACATATTGCCTTTCATAGATCTTTCAAAGATAATGGTAACATAGTCGTAAGTTTTTAATGCTTCATTTTCATGATTTTAATCATGAACGAAGCATGAAAAACAACAATAGGTAAAACTGAAAACTTACAATTGTCATGGCAGAAATTGCTTATGAAGAATAGAAAAATGTATGACCCTGGTTAGGCAGCTACATAGATCATCTAATTGATATAAAAAAATTGAAATATGTTTGGCTGCCAACAAGACCCTGTCTTACTTGTGCCACATATTAATGGTTTAGCCTTTTTAACTCTCTGAGTTTTTATACTAACATTTTCCCATAGGGTAAATATATCATCTATCAAATCCCATACCTGTCGAATTCTAAATCCCAATTGAAAATAAATATCCACAACTCTAAATACATCACTTCCTTTGCAATTTTTTTCTTTTGCATTTTCATCATCAATTGTTAAGCCTATTTCCATACAACATTGCTTTCGAAATTTGGAATCAACATTTGATATCTCCCCATGACATATTTCAAAAAACGCATTATGGATAAATCTCACCCTTTGAATGAAATTCATGGACGTTCTATACTCATTGTCCGTGTTATGATCCCATGCCAATAACTTTGCTTCTGAATATATTAAAGTAACATAAATTATGCATTTGACNAATGATTTCCTCCAATCACATAATATTTCTAGTCAAAACATTTTGATCTATCAAATTCTCCCCTCCTAGGAATTTCCATTGGGTCTACAAGAACTGGGTAGTCAACGACATGTGCATATGGATTGTACCTCATCAGTTCTTTCAATTTTTGAATATGCAAGTGATGTGGTTTTCTAATTTGATATTTTTCTTGCATTTTATTCTGAATCTGTTAAACCAACATAAGTTATGCATTTGACTATCTCAAAAACAAGATTATTGGGATATTCTTGCATCAATTCTCTTCTAGCCTCTATAGAATGATCTTCTCCAATCACATAATATTTGTAGTCAAAACATTTTTATCTATCAAATTCTTCCCTCCTAGGAACTTCCATTGGGTCTACAAAAACTAGGTATTCAATCACATGTGCATATGGATTTTACCTAATCAATGCTTTCAAATTGT
>SNQJ01S0013848.1:154956-177291 GCA_010110895.2 Picea sitchensis
ATACAGATTATTAACAGGTGCTTAACACAAAATAACAGAGATACAGTAAAACTGGTTTTCTATTCAATAACGAAATAAGCTAAAACTGTAAAATGCAGCGAAAACAAGCTTGCTGGAATGGTGGCGGCTTATCTCTAAGAAGAGATGTGACGGCAGCGCGCATTCGCAAGAAGATGATTACAATGAGGCTCTAGAGTCATTTTTACAATAAACAGGAATGCCAAAATTCCTTGACATCCAAAAACCTAACCCTAGGAGATGAAGCGCCAAAGGTCATGTGGGCCCCGTTTGGGTAAGTTAGTACATCAACTTCCCGGGGTCGTAACTTTTGCATACGATCTCTGTTTTAGGCGTATGATAGCTCGTTGGAAAGGTATCGTTGAGGAGATTAATTTTGGGGGCTCAATATTCCTTTGGATATAATTGCGAACATTGATCTTGAAAAACCTTCGTTTAGGCCCTCAAAATGACCCCGGAAGTTAATACCTGCTAAAAATAGTAAATTGCCAAAATTGCCAGAAAACTATTTTGAGCCAGTCGGAAAAGGTGGGTTGCCACCGATATCCACCTAGATCAGTTTTGTAGCTGAACGCCCAGTGGGATCAGGCTCTGCCACAGGCATAATTTGCATATAAAGATTCACCCAATAGGAGTACAAGATAGATCCCATTTCAGATAGTATATGGAATGCAGCCAAGAGGAGTCTCTGAGTTGAAAGACTTGGAGCATAATGAATTCTGGAGTGCTAGCGCTGAAGATTTTGCAGTAGGAATGTAGGAGCTCCACAATAAAATCAGAGAGTAGTTGCAGAATTCTAGCCAGGAATATAAGATCAGAACAAATCCGCATAGAAGAGAACTTCAATTTGAAGTAGGTGATTTGGTTCTGGCTCATCTCAGAAAAGAAAGATTCCCAAGGGGAACCTACAATAAGCTGAAAATGAATAAAATTGGACCATGTAAGATTTTGCAAAAGTTTGAGGTAAATGCTTACGAAATCGAATTACCAGATGGGGTAGGAATATCGCCCATATTCAATATAGCATATCTATATCCTTACATGTTAGAGAGATCATAGGACCAGAAGGAAGTCCTATGGGTTAAACAGATGCCTGTAGCTGAAAAGCCACAGATGGAAAAGATTATTGATTAGAGAATTGGTAAAAAGACCCGGAGAAAAACATATTTTGACTACTTGTTGAAATGGAAGGGACACTTGATTGAATATGCCAGTTGGGAAAGCGATGTGAACATCGAGAAACATGGACAAATAGTGTAGGAGCTCATGGACAGGAGTCCATGAATTTTTTTCAGCAAGGGAGTATGATGCAGGAGCATTGTAAGCAAGCCAGCAAAGAAAGCGTAAGGGTGAGAACAGCTGGAAATGCACCAACGCACATTTTGAGGATGTTTCAAATTTTAAAGAGAAAGCATTAATGAAAAAAATATGGAAGGATGTATTTGCATTTGTGTTTTGGGGGATTGTAATATAGAGTATGAGCATTGATCTCATCTGTCAGATAAGGAGGCATTTATTGTAATTTATGTTTAGTAGGTGGTTTTTAATTCTAATAAGATAGCTTAGAGAAGAGAGAGGGAAAAACTCAAGAAGACTCTCTCGTTTGTAATCCTTATATAGTATTGTAATTTGATGTAGAATATTAGGAGAGAAGAGAGGAATAGAAGATTAGAGATTGTATGAAGAATAGTCGTTGTTATTGAACCATGTACAAAATCTATGGATTAATATAAGAATGATTTGATCCAATTTACATGGCGTGTGATGAATATTGTTTGTATCTTTTGAACAGTATGTTACAGTTTTGCTTATATTTCTTTGTCATGCATTTGTTTCAATGTTATGTGTATGCTTGTGATTTCATGGTGAATATATGAAGTCTGTGAGAGTAGAAGTATAAGTTTCAATTGTTTCTCTCCCTGATAATTCTTGTAAGGAGTGTAGTGAAAGGTCTGCATAGAGTGCAAGACAGAGTTCTGAGTTTTATCTCAGAAAGCTCAGGGGGGTAACGTTGGCTTATATCAATAGAGGTGTGGTTGAGGCATAGAGTCGTGCAAGGAGTGTGCAGGCTGAGGAAGGAATTTAAATTCTTCAATCCCACAGAGTGGTTGGAGAATCTCTGTTGCGAGGAGCACACAGAGTTAACATCGTGGATAACTGGAGGTTATCGTAGAGTCGTGCTAAGGGTGCACATAGGGGTTCTTTGAATCTAGAAGCCAACAAAGAAATCTAAGCTCATGAAGGTTAGAACCTTCGAATAGCTCGAAGGGAGGTGGAGATTAGAGTCACATGAAATCTAAGTTCATACGGGTTGACGTCTGGGAGAATTTTCAAAAGGTTCATCGAAGCTTGAGTGAATGGTGGAGCACTTCCAAGGGAGAGTGATAAAACCACGGGGGTCGTCCGATTGTGATAAGCCACGAGGAGGTTAGGTGGGGGTTCATCTGGCATGTAATACTCACAAGATATCTGATCCATTGATACAGTGGGATCAAGGCCATCCATTGAGTTCGGGATTTTGGGATTCATTGTATTGGAGAGCAAGGTCGAGCCTTGTCCCTCAAAACCTCGATATGTGAAATCAAGGTTAGATCTGAGCCGTTGATTAACGTGCTCTGTGAATCGTTGATCAGGGCACGTATGGTTTGGGAAATTTGGCACCGACAGAAAGGTGCATACATCGTTTTCGAATCCCTGAAAAGGAGAACGCCGACAAGCAGCCAGGGCCGTCGGTTTATGGCAGATCTTGACCGTTGGATCTGAGTCACCAGCTTTCAGGAGTCGGGAATTTGAAAGGAAAGGGGAAGCGTTATTCGTAGATTTCCCGAATTGCGAAGTCTAGGGAGAAATTTAAAGGTTGGGACACAGTCCTCAGTGGAGGGTCACGTCAACTGTGTTGAAAGGTGGGCTAGAATTTTCTAGGCCCTAATCAGGTTTCAAGGTTTCAAAGATGGAGGTGTTGAGTCACTTCACCTCAACATCCCCGAAACTATGAAGTGTGAAGTGTCGATAGAGTTGGTCCCGTGGTCATATCGTGCAGTTGTATTGGGAGAGAACTTGTGCCTAGCACCTCTTCATGCAAGCAGGGTTATGTTGAAGGCGCGTGGGTTATTTGTTGCAAGGGTTCCAGCAGGGACCTGAGGGCCGCTTCGGCTCAAGGAGAATAGGAGATCCGTGACTGGGAGGTCAGCTGGACCTTTTGGTGTAGGGAGTCTATGTCACAAAGCTAAAAATACATATTTTTCCACATGTACACACCTTTCCTACTATACAACATGTGTATATGTAGGCTGCACCAATACAACCCGCATACATCAGGATTTGTGCCAAAAAATTAAAATTAATGTTGGGTTTCCATGTCACGACAAGAGATCTATGATCCTTAGCCTTCTATATACTGGAAACGTTCTGACTCGGCCCTTCAATTCCATTTGAAGGATATAAATGGGCCAATTTCGAGCCATGGAAAGGAGGAGAAAGAATTCAATTTTGACTATGGAGAAATTATTTACTTCATATTGAGTTTGCATCCCTTTGTCTTTTAAGTCTGAACATAGTGTTCATCCCCCAAGCTCTTCCCTTATTGATTGAGAACCTCAATGTTTCTGTTTTACAAGCTTGCCTTTGGTGGAGGATTGAAGTGGTGGAGGCTCATCTAGAAGGAACTTAGTTTCTCGGTTCTGAACCGTGCTGACACGAAAGTCTGTAACATTTTCACTTATGTTGATCATATATTAATAGAAATACTCTTTTCCCGCCCAATTGATATCTTGCAAATATTTGAATTATTATTCCATGGGCGTATTTGCCATGTTTATTAATGGATTATGCTATCGATTGTGCTAACATCATTTATTATCACCATATGCTTGCTTTTCTTGGTTGTTGAGGACTAGTTGCAGGTATATTTCTTTGGGTCAAGTTCTCAATGGTGGACTTCATCGAACGTCTAGACGAGGTAGGCCTTTTATCTTGTCTTGCTAGCATATTTGTTTACATAGCATACTTGATAATGGAGTTGATTTCTGCAGTCATTTCCATCTGTTGTGGTTTACCCTAGCCATAGAGAGATTTTCCTCGTAACAAAGAGTTATGTCCACTCAAAAATATTTTTTCATACATAGAACTTTGAGCTTCTTTCTTTAGCCAAACCTTATTTCTATAAAGAATGTCATTTTGGATTTCATCCCAAACTGGGATGATACTTCATTGACAGTTGTAAATTGTTTTAAGATATCATGATAAATATCTTGTAATGTTATTCTATCTCTCCTTTTGGTGATGTATTTAGTGTCAGTAAGATGGAATTTATAGTGGTGATTATTATCAGTAGGGCATTTATGTATATCTAAAGAGTGTAATTAGAGTTAATGGGATCTCTTTTGTGTTATTTTTTACTTAAAATAGGCAGCTAAAGGTTCATAGAGAGCTCAATGCTTGAGAAGTATTGGAGGTTTATTGTAACATGTTTAAATATTAATGAAGTGGTTTATCTTTGACATTAAATGTTTTCAGTATACATAATAAGTGTTCTACCACTATAAATCTTGGTGCTCTTCTTTCTTGTGTTTTCTTATATTTTTTTTTCTTGATTTCACTTTCTTATGCTAAAAGCTAATGGTGAATGTTCATAGAAAATTAGATGAATATTGATAAATGATTGTTTCCCTTGTATTTTCTTCTTATGATTTGATTATGTTAATGGTGCCTCTTCATAGAAAACTAAAGGAATATTGATAATTGTTTTTTTCACTTAAAATAGACAACTAAGTGGTTCTTCAATATAGGTGCCTAAGTTGTTTGGTAGGTGAGATTTCATTTATTCCTCATTCATCATGTGAAGTGGTCTTCTCACTATAGAGGTCCATAGAGAGCTCTATGCTTGAGAAGTATTGGAGCTTTATTGTAACATGTTTAATGATTAATGAAGTGGTTCATATTTTACAATAAATGTTTTTCCTATGTATAACAAGGGTTCTACCACTAAAAATCTTGGTTCTCTTCTTTCTTGTGTTTTCTTATTTTCATTTGTTTATGTTAATGGTGAATATTCATAGAAAATTAGATGAATATTGATAAAAGATTGTGTCCCTTGTATTTTCTTCCTATGATTTGCTTGTGGTTAATGGTGCATCTTCGCTAGAGGATTATTGATAAGTGTTTTTTTTTTCACTGGCAGATTATAGTTTTTAATTTTCACTAAAAGATTAATGAAGTGGTGTAAAAGGATTTTTAGTCACGAAAGACTAATATCATATAAACTGATATAATCTAATATAATAATAATAATATATACTTATATTATTACCCTATATATAATTATAATAATAATATATACTTATATTATTACCCTATATAAGTTGATGGGTATGTACAGGCATGATGTTATGACTAGACATTAGTGTAATGTAATATATATGGAAATCACTCATTACTAAGCAGTGATTGGATTCATGTTATGCATAAGAGATCATGGGTTAAACTCCATATTGAACACAAAATATTACCTTATTTGATTCATTACTAGTATAGTGTATTCATTATAAGGAATTTGTATGATGTTTCAATTATATCGAGAATTACTAAAAATGCATATATTTCTTTTGATACATGTATCATACATCAACATAGAAATTTTTTACATAGTTGTACATATAAACAAAAAGCAGATTAAATTCTAAAAGATTAGTGATTAATTCAAATAAAAAATAATGTTTGTGAGGGAAATTATCTAACCCATGGACATATGCATTGAAATGTAACCAAATCTCTTGTTCAAGTCAATGTGTTATATTAGTGCAGATCACTCTTTAGAATTATATGTACTAAGATATTCCTCAACTTGAACATGCTCGATGGAAAGGTGATATATTTTATTTTTGTACCCTTTGCAGTATAGAGATTCAAGGCAAGAAATGTTCTTATTTGCATACTATATCAAGAATACATGGAGTAATTGATCAATCAATATATTGTTCTAACTTAGTATTGGTATAGATAATCACACATATGATGTTCAATTAGATAAAACAATATCCTAAATAATTTACTGTAAGAAATAACATTTTTCACATAATCACTACACAAATATAACAATTCTCCCTTGTGCATCTCCATTATTTCTCATACCAAGCATCTAGGGTTTGCCTACTTTTTTCCATGGATTTTTTTATATTTTTCATTCAAGTTGAAATACAGATACATTTTTAAGATTCCTTAGAGATATATTATGATTCTTAACATATTGTTTATACTAAAATTATCCCTAATTAATAGACTACCATATATTATATTCATACAAAATAATATCATATATACTATATCCTATCAACTTAAAACAAATAAGTGTTTAGTGAAAACAAAATCAAAGCATATGGCATAGCATTTATTGTATGCTCTCAATTTATACATGTATATCAATAAAAGGTAGAAGAACAATCTATTTTTTGATGCAAACTCATGTTGTTATTTCTCTTGGTCAAGCCATAAGCATCATAGGTTTCAAAGATTCAAATATTTGTTTTACTAATTAAAATACTAGAATATACAATATGTCAATGCTTTCCATGAGCATGTCAAGGAATGTGAAACCAATGTTCTTGAAGATCGATATCTCATTAAATACTAGAATCAATAGAAAGATTGGCATTCCTTATAATCCTCTAGTGTAATTTCTACAACCCTAAAACCTTTTAGGTTTAGAAAAGAAAATAAAAACCAACACAATAATAAGAAGAAAAACCACATATAATTGATATATCTACTTGCCTAAGAATTACAAAAATAGAGATATATAGATTTGTCTACACTATTACTCTAGCAAAATGGGAAAACATCAATACCATACTGTAATGGCTACAACCTAAAACACTCTAGTTATACAAATTGGTTCTACTGAAAAAAAGAAAAATGCATGCCAGTACTAAAATAACAAGAAAACCCATATGACAATAATGGACTGTAATGGATACAACCTTAAACACTCTAGGTCTACAAATGGGTAAGCTCCAACTTCAAACCATGCCAAATATTTTGAGAATTGATCCCACTAAGTTAGGTTTCGAGGTTTCCAGTAATATAACATCCCTCTCTTGCGCACACTAAGAAGACTTATTCTTTGAGGACTTATGTGCAAGTGATCCAAGTCATTATACTATTGGTTGTTTTGATTATGACTATGAGATATTGTGGATTTGATGATATGTTATTTTTGTATTTACATCGATAGGTGCTATTGACTAGGTTCTCCTGAGTGTGTCAAACTCTAGATGTTAGAGGATGTTGGGGCATCTATGAAAATACTTGGACTCTGGATCGAGTCAGGGAGTGGACTATTAGGGTTTGAATTTTGTTGATGTGACATATGTACATATGATTAGATATTGTGATGTGGATTGTTATCACTGAAATGTTTCATTGATAGATGCAGGCTGACAATAGCTTGCCGACCAGACTCACATTTGGAGTAAAGGGGTCACACACGACAACTAGAGCCATTGAGGGAGAGGTGTGGCAGCAACCCTAACACAACCTACTAGCACTCTTGTCGTGGCTCGAACTATAGGTTAACGATTACCTAGTTTGGGAAGACCCATAATGTCGTGAGGGCATAATATGACAGTTGCTCATGATGATTCTAAGGGGCATCCAATAAGGAAGGGTCCTTATTCCTTAGAGGCCCTTAGTCTCCCACAAGATCACCTGGCGGAGTATTGACTCCAGGGGTTTGACATCTACCAAATTCAGTCAAGAGGTGAGTGGCACCCTTGGAGCATGTAGTATGTCTTGAAGGGAACGTCGTGCGAATAAAACGGAAAGAGACAAGTGGCACCCTTGGAGCACGTAGTGCGTCCTGAAGGGCACGTCACAATTTTAACTATGGTAAGTTAATAAACCTAGTGCCTAGAAAAATATGCCTCCTTAAGACCTGGTCGACCTTAAAATGAATGATGTGATGAGTAAAGTTTAATAAAAAACCTTCCCTTAAGAACTTTCACCAAGCCTAGTGAATTTAAAACCTAGTTCTAAGTAGAACCTCCGAACAAAAAAAAAAAAACTAATTAGACATGTAACAAGAAGGGATGAAGAAAATTCAAGATTTATTAATTAAGGTACAAATTTTAATGAAGGTTTAATTATAAAAATGGGGTAAATGGTTGTTTGTCTAAACTTGCTATTTATGAACTTAGTTAAAAAGGGGGAAACTTAAAGAAATGGGAAACCTAAGGAAAAAGGAGAATGTCTAACCTAGTAAGGAATCTAGCCTTTGGAACTTTCTATTTATGAACTCATCTAGGATTTAAGAAAGGCGTAAGTCATTTAATAAATGTAAGAGAATAAAGGGACATCGAGTGTTTTTAGGTGGGTGAGGGAAATAGACATATTTAATTAATTAATAAATTGATTTTCTGGTGCAACTAGGGGATCGAGCAACATATGTACTGGGGAGGTTTTTCATAATTAAATAAATGAAAAAAGAATATAATGAGGGTTTGGGAAACTAATCACTTGAAAAATATATAAAAAGGATGGTAGAGGAGGAGTATGGATCACATCTAGTTTGCGTAACGTTACACTGCCGAATTTTATCTTGACTGAGTTTCTCTTGTGGGAGTTGGGATACCTAGCTCGCGTAACGAGTGGTAGCTCGACCTTGCGAGGCGATATGGGAGATAGAATTCTCTAGTATTGTGTGGGTGGCCCCTTTGCGTCTCAGGAGGCTCAGAAGGAAGAATATTACCCCTAGCATTAGCTGGGAGGTACCGGTGAGGTCACATCGGTTGGCAAGCGAGAGTTGGACAGAGCGTGTGTGGGACAACGACTTCAGAGCATTTTCATTTGGTTATGGTACGCATGTGTATATTTGTATTAAATAGTAATAAAATTCCATGTATATGCATCTCTCTAATGTCAAAATCACATGTGTGTCATTTTGTTAAAAAATTAGTTAATTTTATGTCCTGGCAAATACACGCATGTGTAATTTTGTTGAAAGGTAGTTAAAAAAAAATGTGCCTCCTTGGTTCGCAAGTATCGGATGCATTATGTGTTGTATATTTGATTATGTTGAGTGTTAAGGAATATTTTACTGTAATAGAAATTGGGGTTTTAAATCTTCATAGGATTTGCTACTGATTGAGCAGCCCCTAATTCAATTGAACCTTAGTGCACAAATCAATAATAGGGATGCAATCTTGACTCTGTATTGTGTAATGAGTAATTTTTAAAATCATTTTCTTCGTGTATTTGTGTAATGAGTAATTATTAAAATCATTTTCTTTGTGTAATCATTTACTTCATGTAATCATTTGTTTGTGTTAAAATCATTTTCTTGACTGTGTATTTGTGTAATGAGTAATTGTTAAAATATTGAGTAATTTGTCATTGCCTTAGCGAATCAGTCATTGCAATCTCCTCCTTCCACTTGTAATTGGCATGAACAAATTTATTATTCTCATCATAATCTTTTTCTTATGGCCAGTGGCAGTGAATCCCTGTGATTTATTTTTAAGTGTAAAATTTTGGTGCAAATTCATTGCTCATTCCCTTCCACATATATAAGGGTGAATTTGTGTCACACTCCCAAAAATAAAATAAGATTTTAATCAAGTTGTTGGTATTTGTATATTAACCTTACATTGAAAACGTGGTCAAAAATTATAATCAAGTCATTGATATATGCATTTAACCTTGCATTGAAAACGTGGTTGAAGATCTTAATCAGGACGCTACCAATCATTACGAAAATTACTGATCAACTCGATCCCATTCACAAATGACTAATGCCAACATTCCATTGTAGCAAATCCCACGCCTTCATTTCATTTAATGGGCGCAACAAAGGACATTCTCAATTCCCTGCATCCTATCCGCAGCACTGAAATCTATCCTTATAAGCTCGTTTAATTGGGACCCTTTGCAATAGGGAACGTCTGTAAATATTTAACGTTTTATCCTTATGCAAAGTCTATTGCAAAGTCATTTAAGGAAGGGATTAATTGGCATTGGTGGATTTATAACTCTAATTTTGAGATCCTTGGGCCACTTTATTTTTCTAATCCATCATTATAATTATTAATTATTATTTTGTTTATGAAAATTCCCTTTTCGGACAGATTGCAGCGAAAAAAAAAATTCTATTTCCAAGAACATTGGTATGCGTGCACCCAGATTTTTATCCCTTGCTTCATTTACTCTGAGATTTATTATCTTGGGAATTTAAGTTCTCAAAGTTTCTTTTGTTAAAGGTGTCGAGATTTTACTATCCCTTTCCTTATTTACACAAGGATTTTATTCTTTTTCACTGAGTTTGTTTTTACTACACCGAGATCCTTGTATTTTTAACACAGAGATAAAATTACCTTCAGTCTAACCTACTGGTGATGGAAAACAATGTTCTTTTAGGGTTATTAAATGGTAACTTAAATATGTGCATTTTTTTAATTAATTATTGGTATCTAACTGTGTTTAACTCCTGGGTTGATAAACTTTATGTATATGTTGCCCAATTTGATGATGTAAGTTACGATATTATCGTCGGAGTTTGCATAGCCCAATAAACTTTCTAATTGGAGGGTTGTGTTAATTAATTATAATGGTTGTATTTGATGAACAACATGTTAAGTTAATGACCACATGAATGGA
The DNA here is from genome assembly GCA_010110895.2 of Picea sitchensis. Lineage (NCBI taxonomy): Eukaryota > Viridiplantae > Streptophyta > Pinopsida > Pinales > Pinaceae > Picea > Picea sitchensis. Next base: position 165,619 of record SNQJ01S0013848.1, read on the forward strand.
AGAATGGTTATCTTCTTAATAAGGTTTATTTTTTTATGTTAGTGATCTAATAATAATTACATATTATTGTTAGTGATCTAATATTGTTTAATTGTTATGTTATTGAATTAATTGTGTTAATTGCGTAATTACCAGCTTATTGTTTAACTAGTTGAGCATCAACTTACATGGTTCCATTTTAACTATGATTATAGTAGTTATATAATAGTTTAAGCATGAGTAACAATTTAATAGTTTAACATTTTGCTTCTGCTTATTAAGTTCAGTTTCAATTGTTATATAACAGTTTTGTTGTGGAATAATCATATGGCAATTATCCTTCTAATAAATTGATTGTTTTCATCAGTTTATTAATTTTAATTGTGATTGAGTTTAGTGCTTGTAATAGCTTTCAATTTCCATTACAACAGAAAATTAATAAGACTTGTTGAATTCACTAATGTTGTTAATGGAACCCTTATCTGATAGATTGTGATTATAATTATGAGTTTCCTTTTTCAGTAAATGTTGTGAAGGGGTTGTAAATGAATGGAAGGTAAATGATTGCTAGATGATGGATAGGTGCCCTTACTTTAATATGGTTATTGGTTACTAATGTGCNTTATCTGATAGATTGTGATTATAATTATGAGTTTCCTTTTTCAGTAAATGTTGTGAAGGGGTTGTAAATGAATGGAAGGTAAATGATTGCTAGATGATGGATAGGTGCCCTTACTTTAATATGGTTATTGGTTACTAATGTGCGGAAGGTAGTCACCCTGTGTCTCATTAAAATTGATGATCGAGTGCCTTATAATTTTCCTTTTATGTTGACTTCTTAAGTTGGTACCTCGGGCGCGTTGGATTGCATCTTGATTAAAGGTTTAGAATTATTGTGTTGCGCCTTAGTCACTATCTCTCTTATCACATCATGGTGGCATGATCCCTTATGACTAGATCTTGGCATGCAATGATCAATGAGTGTGTATGACAATCGGTCCTTGGGGCATGTGCCTCCTGATGACGTTGATGTCGATTATTGAATTCAATGTTTGTAATTTGTGTGGTAATGCATGATTGACTTGTTCTCGCCCACCGTGGATGTTCATAGTGTTTGTGTCATTTTTATGTTGGTTGTCCCTGAATGATCTTTTGTTGTCTTTTAGCTTAGTCGTCTGGACTTGTTGTGTCGGATGGGATGTAGACACCTCCTTATTCCTTGGAGCAGTCGCCAACCTTGAGACCTTAAATGGACAAAATAAATGGGAACCTTGGCTTGAGTGTTGCTTATGTTTCCTAGAGGTCCTAACCATTGCAGGGTAGGATGGGCGGGTAGTCATTTTATTTTTCATATAATTGAATGTCATATGTTGCTTCCCGCTGCATGAGTTGTTAGTATGATAGGTCATTATGTTCTTGTTGTGTGATTGCATGCATTGTGTTTGTCATCATGTTATGATGTTTGAATGTATGGTCGTTATTACCTTCCCACAAAAAAAAGTACGGGTTTTGCATCACTTGTTGTCGTAATGACTGGGGTTGTTACAACTAAGTCAAGTTCATGAGTGAGTAAGCAGAATGACATGTTTAAAATTGAGTGAATGAGAAGTTTTGAGTTGAGTTGTATGACACCCTGACAAATCATACAATAAGTAGGTGGCATATTAACATAGTGTAAGTGGGTGGCATATTGACAAAGACGTGTTAGAGATTTCTAACATGTTATATCTATGAAAATATAAATGCAAGCATATATTGCGAGGATATTTGAATACACATTATTGTAGAGCTTATTTACTTCTCAAGCTTCCACTGATTGATTTTCCATGCATATGCATTGCATCAAACTTATCGTAAATTTTAACCATTGTTTATTTCATTTCCTAAATTTTGGAATGTATACATCACTTGTTTAAAGAAATCATAATGATATGCCATCTTCAATTATTCGTTCATGGTCAGCTTTGGACATTTTCCATTTTCTAACTTTTGTTTTCTTTCTTGATTGAACTTCTATTAACTTTATGCCTGTTGCATATACCAAATGACTATATTGACAACTTATGACATCTGACTGATAGTCTTGAAAGTGAACATGACTATCGGTTTGTTGGGTTTCTTGAAAAACATATCCTTTCAATACGATGGATCCTCTTTCATATATAAAACTGTTATCATCAAAATATTCTAATAACCCCATATTTTGTTATGTGCATCACATCAAATAATATTTCACGTTTTCAGTGTTGTCTACAAGTGCAACCACGGAAAGACATCTCCTGCAAATAATTCGATATGTTCTGAAAAATGATTTGTGTTAGATTAGCACACATGCACATGCCATTAAACTCATCTACTATATATATAAATTTTATATATCCAACTTACAAGTACATCTACAAGTTGTTTAAATATTTAACAAATATATTTTCAAACAATTGTAACATAAAAATTACCTTCTCTAACAAGATCAAAAACTCTATCGCCATCAAATGACACAATAGTTTCATTTTATTCCATCTCCTCTGATCTTGCAAGTGGCATTTTCCATTTTATATTAAGTTTGGTATGTCTCCAAGATTTAACATATTTTGCATTTTCATTTTCGCAAATCTCTATGTATTTTGTGTCCTCTAGGCAAACTGAACAAAAACAAGACCCATTTCTTCTATCAAATGAAAACACATTTTGATAGCGTTTTTTTTAACTCAATTCATTTTTCGTGTCCCATGTATTATACTAGCTTCATATGGGATTGATCTATTTACATCTTGGATTCCAACATACCAAAAACCCTGCACAAGACAAGAACTTGTTAACTTGAAATTTATCAAGAAAATGATTGAATATCATATAAATTTGATCATGTGAATAAAAAATAGCATGTGTACATGTGTAACATGTATATATAGACACACATGCGCACATCCCTTGACGGATTATTTTCATGGCTTAGCACCAATTTGCACCATTCAATAACTTGATCAATGAATTCAAATCGATTGGCATGAGGGTTCATATGATACCTTAGAAGTGCTCATTTTACACATGCCCCTACATTGTCGTGCTCTCCTTTTCCATGACCAGTCTCAAAAAAATTCCAACAATGTGTAATGTTTGATTTCTTATGAAGACAACACAACCAATAGAATGATCATCAAGAATTGAACTGACCCACACATCCATCTAACCATATCCAATGTTGATTGAATCTGATCCTACATTCTTTCAATGAATCATAAAATTTATCAAAACAATGTTGTACATGATGTGTGTCGTGTGCTCGATCATCACTTATATAAAAGTGATGTTCTTTAGTAACATGTTGATTGTCATAGGTGATTTCTATGTTATCAAGACTCCATTGAGCATGTCTATATATAATGTGGACAAATATAGTGACTTGATCAAAATGATAATATTCACTTTGTATTTCTTTTTGTGCAGCGAATGTGTAATTCTCTGCAAAATCAACTACAGACAAAATTGTTCCTAGTGGAAACACTTAACAGGATTGTTTGAATTGTAGGTCTTGCCATCTATCTCTATGTGAATTCTTAGTGTATTTATAAATTTCTTCCTCAAACTTCTTCAAAACAACTATCACACAGATTTTATCTACTTTCAAATCAATCCTTTTGGAAATAACATTTGACGAATGTGGATTCGTGTTGTTGATATATTAATATCTCTTCCAATTGACTATTATATTAGAAAATGATTGATCATTCATATCAAAAGGATAATTTGAGTGAAACAAACTTATATTTCCACAACGATCACATTTCTTTCCACCAACACATTATTTTTGGTAAAATAATTCATCACCTTCTCTTTCACATAGAATTTCAAATATAAAAACACGGAATGTGAGAGGAGGAGGTAAAATTTGCCATAATGTTTTACCAAAATCAATAAAAGTGTCGTAATATAACTCAAATTACACATGATAACGATAACAAAAAGTGTCACGAACAACAATGGGTATCACAAACCATGGTTTTTGTTGCACAAATGTATTGATAAAAATTTTAAATTCTTTGTGCTCTTCTTTGAACTTATTGAACAATTATATTTGTGTCATTGGCAATATATGTTTTGCATGTTCTTCATATTGTTTTCTTGCTATTCTTAGTCACAACACATCCCTTGTATGTGGTGAAACATGAGATTCTTTCAAACAACAATTACAGGTCAATTCTTTAACATTTTCTGCAAGTTTATCTCTGCAGGGTTGTCTATAAATCACTGTCCAACAAGAAAGTTCATCATTTGCATCTATTTGCAATTGAAATTTTCTATGTCTGTAAAAAAAAATTCTTGAGGTTCCCATCGCTTTTTCCATGTGTTGTGTCAAACGATATTTTATATTGCTAGATGAAACAATTGTTGTTTGTATCACTCTACGTGCAACACTGACATATTTTTTTCAATATTTTCCAAAAGTTTTTAATACACTAGTTATATTTTCAAAGACATTATGTTTCACCTTATTATCTTTTGTCGACTTTTGAATACCCAATAATGATGTAGCTTCTTTTAACTCTCTTGAATTTATTAAACAGAGTAAAACTTGAGCTTGTATTGTTACTGATTCATCTTTGAAAAAAGTATTATACATATTCTTAGTTCAGTATATTATATAATGCTTAGCTTCTTTCTTCCCAAATTTATCAGTATCAACATTTTCTAATATTTCATCATCAATGTTGATAGATTCTCTTGCATATTTCAATTTAAAGTTTATATTAAAAAAAAAAACCGAACATAAATTCACTAAACTATATACAAGTGTTCATATTGTATTATCTAAATTTATGTGCATACCTATAGGTGATTCGTCTTTTTCTTCAATTTCGGTTTTAATGACTTCATCGATGTTATGAGACAAATCTATTTATGTTTTTGAAAAACATCAAATCCGAATTACAATCAATTATATTAAACAATAATTTGAATTTGAATTCTATACTTTTAATATAGAGAATATGTGCATGCATAACTGGTTGGACTTCTTCTTGTTGAAAATCTCTATTTAGATCATCATCGTTTCTTTCTTCAATATTTGCACATGCTCATTTATTTCTCCAATAATTATCTTTCCTTTGTTCGTTATGGTGAGTTTCGTCTCAAGTGCAATCAAATTTTCTCTTGTGCAAATGTTTGTTTCTCATGAATATAGTTATCTGTAAAAGTTTTTAAAAAAATCAACATTTCAAAATAGTCTCAGAAAAACTTCATTGTCACAAAAATTATTAAAAAATAATATCAATAATTTTATGTTCAACAAAGCCTTCACTTTGAAAAAATGTTCAACAAAGCCTTCACCTTGAAAAAATGTTCAACAAAGCCTTTACCTTGAAAAAATGTTCAACATTTAGCCTTCAATATATAAATTGTTATTCCAATAAAAACTTGAACTTCAAAAAAATAAACTTTTTATTGCATTCAAAACATCAACCACCTTGTTCAAAACAACGAAAAAGATGATTCAAAACTTTTCTTAGGTGCTCTACAAAACCATGAAACAAGCGAGTGAATTGTGTTAAATTGGTTCGGTCGAATGCGTATTTATAAGATTTGGCGCCAAGTGAAACGAAACGACGTGTCTCTTCATTGTTTCCATCTAAAGAAATCCTCTCACCCACCTTTTGACTGAAAAATAATTGTTTCAGCTGAAAAGAGAGGAAATCGTTTATTTTTTATGGATTCTGTTAGAAATATATATTTTGGCCATAAAACTTTCTTTCAACCAAAATATTCTTTTGGCTGAAAACCAATGAATGGGATTGTTTGCAGGAACCTGAGAATTCCCTCTATCTTACCTAAATTTTGGAAGTTGCAGACTCTTGCAAATACTCAGAATTTAGTTGTGAAATTGATACTAGCATTTGCAAAAATGAATCTACTTTCAATGGATATAATTTTTTTTCATTTTCGTTATTTTTATCTAATTTTATTTGATTTTATAAAAAAATAACAGCATAATATTTTCAGGTGACATTATGATTCACTGAAATGAATTATCTGTATATCTAAAAATAAATTGTGGAAAATTTAGAAAAAATTGTATTCGGAATCCTTAAATTGTTCTTTTCAAAAGAGTGTTTTTAGATTTTACTTTTAAGTAAAAATTATTATAGATACAAGGTGGGGGGGGACATGTGTTTAAAATATGCAATGTTTTCAGTTTGATCAACTTCAAAAAATTCTAGAAATTATAATATTCATCTGTTAGATTCAAAATTATAGTCATAATAAAATAGAGTCTTTGTAGATTGTTGCAGTATATTTCGTTTGTCAAAAAAAAAAGTTTAATAATAGATACATTGTTGGGGGGGGGAATAATTCATTACCATTCCTTTCATGTTTAAGGATCATATTGTTAAAAAAATTCCAAATTGACATATCAAATCTCAATAAAAATAATTTTAAAAATAGTTAGTGGAAATCTAACAAAATTCTTCACAATTTTCTTTTTTACTGTAAAGTGAAATTCTAAATTTAAAAAAAACTTTTGTATATCGGAAGTTGAAGAACTTGTGAAAATACAGTTTTTTTCTCATAAAACAAGCAAAATAGATACCTATCTTCATGATTTTACCCTACTCATATGTATCTTTAATGGACTTTTTTATTTCTTCCAGGCATTCAGAATAATCTACATCTCTATTACGCCTCTGTACATTATGGATTTCAGCAACTGACTATAAAAACAATAACTTTGATGCAAATATTGGATGATCTGGAATGAACTTCAAAACAATCAAAGTATCTTCAAAAATGTATCTCTATTTGTTGATCTTGAAATTATGTCAATTTGACTATTGAAAAAAGACTCCCACCAAATAGAATCAGCAACATCAAAGTACTCATGTGTATCTTTAATGGACTTTTTTATTTCTATCAGGCATTCAAAATAATCTACATCTCTATTGCGCCTCTGTGCATTATGGATTTCAGCAATTGATTGTAAAAATAATAAGTTTGATGTAAATATTGGATGATTTGGAATGAAATGCAAAAATGTTAAACTTGATGAAGGCCCCCATTTTGTAGTAGTTGAATACGTCTTTCCCCATATAAGTGTTTTCCCATCAACTTTTTTGAAACAAACTTGATGTTGGAATATAATGTCATTAATTTGCTCAATACATTTTTCTTCACAATGCGATCCTTGAATAAATCTTTGCATGTCAACAATTTGTTCTGATATATGAAAAACAGGCTCTAGAATGTATGATTTATTAATACATTCAATCAATGATGGTAGGCTTCCAAATTTTTTCCTCTTCAATGTTACTGAAAAATGGCCGAACATTTGATCAATATGATCATGAGTGTGTCCAACAAGAAGAAAACCAACTTTCACTTTTTGAAATATTCTCATTTCAACAAGCATGCTTAGATATCCAAACATAATTTGTTTTTTATTTTCATGACTAGTGTTGTCCAACTATAGATAGAGAACTTGAGTAATATTTCCATACTAGTGAGTGAGAACATGATGAATTATGGTGATGGTAAAATTTGCATCATTTAGAATATTTGGAGCTGTGAAGTAAACCCTTGGACACATTTTTCCATTGAAAACCATACAACCAACCAAGTGAAACTGAATGAAATTATTTTCCTATAATTTTTTTGGTGTACGTACAAAATGTGGTAGAAATGTTTTATTTTGGTCCATGCCATCAATTATCATATCTAAATATTTGTTTGGAGCATCAAAACACTTATTTCGATGTTTGTACAACTTTTACCTTTCACATGATTGTTGATTTTGATGTTCTTCAAGTCCTTTAACTATGGAATCTACACATGACATAAAATGAAAATATTGATCATGTGTTTTCATAGTTGATAACTATCCAATTTAAAAAAAAAAAAATAGTAAATACATAACTCTTTCTTCCCCTTCAAATTTATCTCTTCTTTATTTAAGAGTAGCACATATACTACAAATCCCCATCCTTGAATTCTTACGAATACAGACATTATTGAATTGTTTCTTTCATATTCTTGTAAAATATGCATATGTAATAAAATCCACATTTCCTTCAACACCTTCATCATATCCTTTGTACAAGTTGTAGATTTACCTCCTTGACAAATTATCTAGAATATCTATTGTATCTCTATATGACATACACTCTCCATGTTTGGGAAAGAAGTCATGCATCCATGACAATGTAGTGTTTGTCAATGGCCCATGCTCTCGTCCATGATGTACATTTGAATAAAATGAAGGATCTTTTTCCAACCTTGTATGTATTCTTGATAGATGAAGATTACCAATTGAGTGAATTTTTTTAAAATCCTTTATGCAAAGTAAAATATTCTCAATGCGATAATCATATCCTGTCTTGGTGGATATCATGCACCCCATAAAATATGAATTTTTCATGCTCTTATTCATTGACAAATATGTCTTCCTTTTATTCAAGGCATACATGTAGCCCATGCTTTTCAAACAATTCTTTTGACAACATTCACTTGAAATCAATTCACTTATGGAAATTTATTTAGTGAGAAACTATTTCCTAGAACCTTGTATAACTAGAATGATTTGGATTGATATAAAAAGGTCTAGTCCTGGTCCTAGACACAATGTTTATTTGCAATGTCTCCATTATTTCATCATCCTCTCTAGAATGATTTTCCTCATCACTAGAAGGAATATCAAGAAAAACCTTGCCAGGAGATAGAACAAGAGAATGTCGATCACCTTGATTTGTTGCAGCTGAATGATTGAGAACATGATCTTCATTCCTAGGTACATCATCATCTTCATTGATAATCTTGTTGATTAGAGGAATATCAAAATCACTAGAAAAAATATTACCATCCTCACCAATGTCATTGGATCTTCCATGAAAATATTGACTTGAAGGAAAATCATCATCATACTTAATACTATCAATGCCATTAAGATCTTCAGTTGGAGAAAATTTTCCATCATTGTCATTGGTACCTTGAAAATCCTCATTTGGAGGAAAATCATCATCAACATTGTGTCCACCATCGACATAATCATATTAATTGTTAAAAATCCCCACTTGAGGGAAATTCTTCATGATATTACTTAGTGCCTTGAAAATATTCATCAGTATCTTGAAAATCTTCACTTGGAGGAAATTAAACATCATCAACATTTTTGCCTTTAAATTTCTCACTTAGGAAAGTCCACCAGTGGCATAATCATATTCACTACTTTGAAAATCCCCACTGAAGAGAAATTCTTCATCATCCTCATTACTGGCTTGAAAATCCTCACTTAGAGAAAAATATTCATCATCCTCATCGGTACCTTGAAAATCCTCACTTGGAGGAAAATCATCATCACCAACATTGCTTTCTTTAAATTTCCTACTTGGGAAAGATTGTCCACCATTTCCATAATCATCATCACTACTTTTAAAACCCCCACTTGGGGGGAATTCTTGATCATCCTCATTTGTTCCTTGGAAATTCTCACTTGGGGGAAGCTCTTCATTAGTCCCTTCAAAATCCTCACTTGGAGGAAAATCATCATCACCAACATTGTTGCCTTTAAATTCCCCACTCGGGAAAGAGTTTCCACCATTGTCATAATCATATTAATTGCTTTTAAAATTTCCACTTGAGGAAAATTCTTCATCATATCCATTGGTTCCTTGGAAATATTCATTGGTACCTTGAAAATCCTCACTTGGAGGAAAATTATCATCCTAATCATTTAAATGTTGATCATAGTCTCCACTTCGACCTACATTTTGATTATTTTCTTTACTATTAAAATGTTGAATAGATTGATCACCATCATTTTCCTCCTCTTTATCATCAGTTCCTTCAAAGTCATCTGATTTAGGACTTTCATGAAGAACATGTTGAATAAAATTGCTTGCACTATGATCAAACTTCTGACTAGCTGAAAAATATGACGCCTCATTTGCATTATAAACATTCCCATCGCATTTTCTAGTCCCAAAAGAAGAGATATGCAAACAATTTGTTGATGCCTCAGAAATAAAATCTTCTTTGTCTGACGAAGCCATCACTTCTCACTAAGAACATAGAATGATACAAATTTTGACCCTCCCAATGACAATATTATAACTTGCAGAATAATATTTTCCCTCTAAAATTCCCCCCCACGAAAAAATTTCCACCAAAATTCCCCCCCAAAATATTCCCTCCAATTTTTCCCTTTATTATTTTCCCTTCAAAATTGAAAACAACTTTTACTCTTTTATTTCATTATTTACTTGTTAATTACAATATTTTTCATGTATGTTTAATTATCTGACATTCATTAAGCATAGCGATGATCCATATAATTTTAGGTATATATGTAGACAATTATCATTTCTGTTTTTTCCACATTCGTTATACTAACAGTAATTTATATCAACTGCGTTATATATACACAGCATTTTTTTGTCTTTTTAGATTGCGTGAAATCTTAGGTAATATTCATTAAATAATTTGGAGCAAGCTACAAGGGAGAAACATCGAGAAGACATTCGAGGAAAATCTAGCATTTTGTAGGTTAGTTATTTTTTAAATTCTTACCATTTACCAAAAAAACATTTATAAGATCATCTTTGAATCACATAAGAATTTTTCATGCGAAAATTATAAAAACCCTAAATGTTTTTAGATGTTTTCTAATTTTTTCTAAAAAAATCAAAACTTTTTTAAAAAATTGAGACCTTTTTCAAAGAAATTTTAACAAAATTCTTAAGATTTTTCGAAAAAAAAATTGTGTATAGTTTTTTAGAAAAATTTACTCTTTTATTGTTTTTTAACTAAATTTTGTATAGTTTTGGCCCATGGTGATTACTGGGCGAAATGACCCTCCCATGCAAGACTGTCATTTGGCCTATGTGGCCATGACTTTGCCACTGGGGGGCTAGCCCACAGGGCTATGACTTAGATGTCGCGGGGCTAGGGTGATGTCGGGCATTTCCCTATTCCCCCCATGGCCAAGGCACGGTCACGTGGGACCATGCCTTGGTCATGGGGGGGCTGAGACGATTCCTGAGATCACCCCAACCCCCATCACAACCAACGCATGGTCATGTGGGGTAGTGCCTTGGTCGCGGGGGACTGGGGATATTCCAAGCATTTCCCTAGACCATACAGCCCTAAGCGCACCCAGAGCTTGACCACGGGGATGGACCCCCATGGCCAAGTAACGATTCATCCCCTGTGGCCAATCCTTCAGTGCTTCCATGGCTTGGTTGTGGTGCTATTTGGGGAAATGCTCGACATCATCTTAGCCCCTATAATCCAAGGCTTGGTCCCTTCATCACCCTAGTAACTCCATGGGTCAAAATGTTTTTGATTTTTTTTAACTTAGTTCTTATATTCAATGTTTTTTTTTTAATTTATTATAATGTAAAAAGAGTAATTTTTGTTTTCTATAGGAAAAATGATAGGAAAGAGATTATCTATGAATATATCTGGATCATGACCTGCAATAATAGCATCCAAAATTGCAACCGGAACCTCCATGAATGTTAGGCAACAAATTGATATCACAACACCTCAGTTGTCAAGGGAAATGAAGAATGTTAGAGAGTGAAAATATGTGTACAAGGTGAAAACAAACTGGAATATTCTTGGTTTGTTAAAGACAAGCAAGAAAACAATGGAGAACATATATATCTTTATTGTGTCGAGTTTGAACATGTGCAAGGAAATTATCAG